>CM037154.1:33568073-33743366 GCA_020921065.1 Vaccinium darrowii
CCAAAGCCCACTAAAAAATCCAGTCATCTCATTTTCCATTACAGTCCGACCGAGGTCTTGTAATTTGTATTTTTATACGCGACAACGTTAATATAGCTCGAAAATAGTGAAAACCAAATTCGGCACTTTTTCAAGTTATATTTTCGTCTAGCATATATAATTCCAATCAATTGCCACTAAAGGTGAGGAAGATGTAATTTTACACAGGGGGTTTATCCCCCCCTTTCAGTTTCAATGTTAAAAAAAAACAGTCATTCAATATCTTTTTTTTGTATATTTATGTGAATAAATATATTGTTAGCGGAACCTCAAGGTAGCCTGTGACCGATTGATGACGATTTTCAAAGTAGTCTATAAATCGAGTCCCGGCGATAAAGGATTCCGCTCCATTAAAAATCAGAAGTAAGATTTGCAATTGGTCGGTTTTCCCCTGGAAAATCTTATTTCTAGAAAATAAATACAAAATCAATGCATTGATAATCCATATGTCGAACTCTGAAAACGCGAGACGTGGAAGGTGGGAACCCACCCGAAACATGCTCGGACCTTTAGATTCCGACATATGAATTTCAGAATAATTTAATTTCATGTATTCTTTTATTCTATTATTTGCCAAGGATAATTAATTGAAAAAGGCTAAAATTGAGAAAGCACTGAACAGACGACGTGGGGTGCCTAACACCTTCCCCACTCGCAGAAAATCCCCGAGCCCATCTCTGATTCCGCAAACCAATAAAAAAGAGAGTCAATTTTCAAGCCCGTTTGAAAGAAGAATTTGCTCAAATGGAAGAAATAAAAAAGAGAGTTAAAACCGTTTTCTTAAAGTTTGTCTTTGAAAAACAGTTTTAATGGGTGACCTGACACACCCAAATTCAATGTTAGGTGACGACTCTGAAATTTTAATAAAAGCGCGAGTCACAGCTGCAAACCTCATAATTCACAATCGTCGCATATAAAAGTCATGATTTTGAAAGCGTCGCCAAAATGCCCACCGAAGTGGAGCAGGCGAGCGGCCGGTAAAAATCGGGGCGCGACAGCTGGCGACTCTGCTGGGGACAACTTAGCGGATTTCAGCCTTTTATCAAATTTGGCCTTTTCAAATAAATATCCTTGGCATTCCAGTTGCTAACAGAATTTTCATTCTTCTATCTCAGGTCAAAAAAAAAGAAGCAAAAAAAATGCAAATCGTAAGAAAAAAAACTAACATTTGTTTTGCAGGGCATACATTGCGCATGTATATAAATTTGTCAAGAACTCCCTCCGGAGATTTCAAAAAAAAAAAAAAACTCAAAATTTTCAGCATATCATTCAGCACTACATACCCTCTCTTCTCAATCTCCATTCTTTTTTACAACTTTCAACCCTGTAGGACTAGAACGTGCTCTTAAGTATACCGGTACTATCGGATGGCGATTTTCAAAGTAGCCTACGGTAGTATCCGTCGAAACGGAGCCAACTCACATCACCAACCTGAGAAGGTTCCATCTTTTATGGGGCTGGAGGTTTGAAGATGTGGGAGCCATAAACCTGGAAAATGCATTAGTCAAGCTAAAGCCATCATGCTGCATGTAGCACCAAAAAAAAAAAAGAGTCAGCCTAAGCCCTTGCATTATAAGGCATCATGAAAAACGGAGGGAGTTCTGAACTGCCATTATCCTGAACCTGTCTAACAATTTTCTCTCCACTACCACCCAAGGTAGTAGAGAGCTTTTTGTTGCAGAAAGCAGCGCTCCGAGCACATTCCAATTCTCCTCTCGGAAATCCTCCCCTCACCAGGTCTCTGTCTAAAGCAATGGCAGAGGAAAACCATCCCAGTCAAAATGAGCCTGAGACCGTCCCTCTGGCCGACCACATTGCGCTCCGAAGGGAGATTGGAAACCTCCAAGCCATGGTCCAACATCTATTAGCTCAGAATCATCCCAACACTGGGCTATCAACACCTTTACAGTCCACTCGGGCAGGGGCATCTGTCGCCTCGCATTTCCCATTAATCCAACCCAATGTCAGCCAATCAATACCCCAACCATTCCCTGAAGTAGGGACAACCATCATCCAGAATCCCCCACCAATTCAAAACCACACTGGGGCAGTCCCCTTACCAATCATTCCCAATTCACCCGGGGGCATAGACCCAATTATAAACCTGAAAATCAAGCACCTAGAGGAAGCCCTCAAAGCCATGCAAGGGCCAAATGCTTACCCATCCACCAAATTCTCAGACCTCTGCTTTTTTCCAAACCAACCCCTTCCAGCCAAATTCAAAATACCAGACTTCACCAAGTTCAATGGGACCACCAATCCCATGACCCATCTCCGACTGTATGCCGGGGCACTCAATGGTCTCCCCAATCCAAACATGCTTATGATGCAACTATTCCAGCATAGTCTTACCGGACCTGCCGCACAGTGGTTTGCCCGACTAGACCTTCACCGCATCCAGACATGGGCTGAATTGTCCCAAGAATTTGTCAAGCAGTATCGACACAACACAAACATAGGCATAGACCGCATGCACTTGTTGAGAATGGAACAAGAGCCGGAAGAAACATTCCGAGCATATGCCTTGCGCTGGAAAAACTCAGCCTCCCAAGTCGAACCCCCACTGCTTGATTATGAATATGTGCATCTGTTTGTGCAAACCTTGGATGGAATCTACTATGAGAAGTTGTGTACTTCCATTGAGAGATCCTTTTCAGAAATAATCCAACAAGGAGAAATGATCGAAGAAGGGATCAAAACAGGGAAGATAATTAACCCCTATGCCCCATGGTGAAAACCGAGCCTTCTCCCTCAATGCCAAGCCTGGTAGCCAGAAACTCCTGAAGGACTGAAGCCAGATTCCCAAAGCTCTCAAAGCACCATCCAATCAATCACAACACCCTTGTCAAGCAAAACTCTCAATAATTGCAGTCCACTGCAAAATGGGGGCACCCCCAAACTCACAATCTCTGAAATGCAACGAGTGAGACAAAAAGTTTGCGCTTCCACCAAAGATGGTCAGCCTGGCCCTACCAGCAAATGCTCAAACCTCTGAATGCATCGAGTTGCAAGACCAAGACTCTCAGAATCAGACACACTCGCAAACCAACAGGTGGAAACCCAAATTAAGCAAAAGGGTAATTATCGGCACAATTTGCAGACAATCCTTTGTCCCTTTTCTCGAGCAACAGGGTAACCTCCTAGCAACTCAACCGGAAAGTGACAGACCCTCGGACATCCAGCATTGATCAAGGAGGGCAAAGAGTCAATCAATGCGAATGGAAGAAGACCTGATGTCAGCACACCAAGGATCTCACTCATGCTCTCAGGATTTTGCACCAAGAAATGTCAAACCTGCCAAAAGATGTCATCCTCTCAGCTTATCCAAGAAGAAGCAGCGGAGCAATACATCTCAGGAAGATAGCAGCGGTCACTCTGCCCATTTGAGCCAATTGATGTAAACATTTGTGAGCAATAGAAAGTGTGCATATTTCTTCTCACATAAAAAACGTCAAAAAAAATTTGCAAAAAAAATGAGGAAAATATAAAAAAAAACAAAAAAAGGACAAAAAAAATAGAAAAACCAGCGTAGTCAAAACTCAAAAGAGGGCTATGGCAAAAATGGTAAAAGCCTGCGTGGTCAAAACCTGAAAAGGGACCACGGCAAAAGTGGCAAAAAAAAAAAAAAAACAAAAACAAAAAAACAAAAAAAAACAAAAAAAAAAACACACCGGCGTGGTTAAAACCCGAAAGGGGACTACGGCAAAAATGGTGAAAGCTGACACTAGTGAAAACCCAAACGGACATTAGTGACAAAAATGGCAAAAAAAAAAACAAAAAACAAAAAAGAAGAAGAATCAAATCAACAAAGAATGTCCGTACCCTCACGGATATCAGTCTTCAGATTGGAGCCGCACAGCAGGGCCACCAGAAGAACGTTAGCACTCCCTTCAAGAGATGCCCAAGCGTTCCCTGCCTCAACAGAAGGACTCCAAATCCCTGATCGTCAAGAAAACTCAATGAGTGCAAACTCCAGTCAAGAATATCAATGGCCCCTGCCATCACCAAAAGGAAAAAAACTCAAAGAAAAGAACGGCCCAAGCTCAGCGGCCTCAATTTCAGGTCCAGCATCAACGGCCTCAATTCCTAGGTCCAGCCTCAGCAGCCTCAGATTCCAGGTCCAGCCTCAGTGGCCTCAATTTCAGATCCAGCCTTAGTGGTCTCGATTTCAGGATCCAGCTTCAGCGAACCTGCTTCAACTACCTTACCTTAGTGGCCTCCATTTGAAGTTCAGCCTCAGCAGCCTCCATTTAAAGTTCAGCCTCAGCGGCCATCCTAAAAAAATGCAGCACGACTGCTCGGCATCACCGAAAAAGAGCAGCAATGCAACCCCAAAAAAAAAAAAAAAAAAAAGAAGTCATATCCAGATTCACAAGTTCAACGAAGCCTCAGCAGCCAGACTTTGGTTCAAGGTTTCCAAGCTTAAATCAACTTCGGGGCCATCCCCGAACTTTCCAGTTCAACTTCAGGGCATCCCCTGAACTCTTAAGTCAACTTCAGAATCGAATTTCTGAACTGCTCAAATCAACTTCGGGGCCACCCCCGAACATTCCAGCTCAACTTCGTGGAATCTCCTGAACTTTTCAAAATCAACTTCGGGGCCATCCCCGAACTTCTCAAATCAACTTCGGGGAATCTCCTGAACTTTTCAAAATCAACTTCGGGGCCATCCCCGAACTTTCCAGTTCAACTTCAGGGAATCTCCTGAACTTCTCAAATCAACTTCGGGGCCACCCCCGAACGTTCCAGCTCAACTTCAGGGAATCTCCTGAACTTCTCAAAATCAACTTCGGGGCCATCCCCCAACTTTCCAATTCAACTTCAGGGAATCTCCTGAACTTCTCAAATCAACTTCGGGGCCACCCCCGAACGTTCCAGCTCAACTTCAGGGAATCTCCTAAACTTCTCAAATCAACTTCGGGGCCACCCCCGAACGTTCCAGCTCAACTTCAGGGAATCTCCTGAACTTCTCAAATCAACTTCGGGGCCATCCCCGAACTTTCCAGTTCAACTTCAGGGAATTCCCTGGACTCTCCAATCAACTTCGGGGCCATCCCCGAACGTTCCAGCTCAACTTCAGGGCCATCCCTGAACTTTTCAGGTCAACTTCGGAATCGAATATCTGAATCGAATATCCGAACTTTTCAAGTCAACTTCGGAATCGAATATCGGAATCGAATATCTGAACTGCCCAGTCAACTTCAGAGTCGAAACTCTGAACTTTTCAATTCAACTTCAGGGCATCCCCTGAACTCTCAATTCAAGTTCAAAGGCGTTCCTCCAAGTTTCTGACGATGCAGCTAGAGCTCAAGACAGACTTTCCCCAAGGGTTTTCAATGGATCACGTCACCCGGATTGCAGCTTTCAGACTCAGCCTCGTGGTCAGGCAAAATTAAGGTCTTCAAAAATCTTTGTTTGATATTTCTTCGAAAAATCAAACAAAGAGGGGCAGCTGTTGACACCCAAATTTGGCCCGACCACTCGGAATTTTAACAATGAACGACGCCAATTTCACCGTATTTATCTCCGCGTCGCAGCAAGAATTTTAACTGTATTTGGGTCTCCATTGGACGCCGACAGAGAGCTCAAACGAAAGCATTGCGGAGTATTGTGTGTTGCGTGAGTGTGAAGCATGGGATCATTTTTCTGGACCGACAACACTGGCCGAATTCTTCCATTATCACATAAACAACTCAATGGTGCCATTATCACATAAACAATTCCATTGTTTATGTTGGTGGAAGTTTGGCCTCAGTAATTGATTAATCAATTCATTGATTAATATAATCAATGTCAGTGCAATCAAGGAAAAGAAAGAAAGTGGCGTAGCCACCACTGGGAAATTGAAATGGAAAAACAATTCTTGCAGAGTCCGGATGATATCTTGTTTCGCCCCACGAAACACATGCCAAGCACATAAATTGCAAGAGATATACCGTTTTATTCCCGGTATTAAAATAAGAAAGTCGACTGTTCCGGCGCTTCAATCGGACTCCGTTTTGAACATCAGTCGAGAGCATCGCAGACCGGATGGAGCTGAGTGTACAAACAATCCCAGTGGGGGATTTTGTTTGTTTATTAAAGTGGGTATTCCCACTTGTCCGTGGGAATTTAAAAAGGAGGAGATTTCACTTTTGGCAAGTGAGTGTAATGCCATGTGTCAACCTTCAGTGCATCCAATTATCTCCTGCTTCAATCTCAGCCGTTGATCTCCATCACAAGCTCCCATGCGCGTGTCATACCGGATCATTTTCCATTCTACACCTAACTAGCCGGTCACCCATTGCCGACACATTTGCCTATAAAAAGGCCGCAGCTTTGCTGCATTATGGGGGAAAAAAAAGGAAAGAAAACC
The DNA here is from genome assembly GCA_020921065.1 of Vaccinium darrowii. NCBI lineage: Eukaryota > Viridiplantae > Streptophyta > Magnoliopsida > Ericales > Ericaceae > Vaccinium > Vaccinium darrowii. The sequence continues at coordinate 33,574,468 of CM037154.1, forward strand.
AGAGAGGAAGGAGGACGCCAGGAGAGAAAAAAAGGAAAGAAAGAAAAAAGAAAGGAAGAACTCTCATCTCTCATCCCTCTGTCAGTTCTCTCTCTCTCCCAATCACTCCAGAAAACCCAAACCCAGAACCTTTACTCTGTCCAATTCCAAAACCAGTCCAGAAAAATCAAAGCTTTAAGCTCAACAAAAAAGCCTCTGCTTCCCCACATAAAAAACCACAAAGTCTTTGCCTTAGTCCAAAGCCCACCAAAAAATCCAGTCATCTCATTTTCCATTACAGTCCGACCGAGGTCTTGTAATTTGTATTTTTATACGCGACAACGTTAATATAGCTCGAAAATAGTGAAAACCGAATTCGGCACTTTTTCAAGTTATATTTTCGTCTAGCATATATAATTCCAATCAATTGCCACCAAAGGTGAGGAAGATGTAATTTTACACAGGGGGTTTATCCCCCCCTTTCAGTTTCAATGTTAAAAAAAACAGTCATTCAATATCTTTTTTTTGTATATTTATGTGAATAAATATATTGTTAGCGGAACCTCAAGGTAGCCTGTGACCGATTGATGATGATTTTCAAAGTAGTCTATAAATCGAGTCCCGGCGATAAAGGATTCCGCTCCATTAAAAATCAGAAGTAAGATTTGCAATTGGTCGGTTTTCCCCTGGCAAATCTTATTTCTAGAAAATAAATACAAAATCAATGCATTGATAATCCATATGTCGAACTCTGAAAACGCGAGACGTGGAAGGTGGGAACCCACCCGAAACATGCTCGGACCTTTAGATTCCGACATATGAATTTCAGAATAATTTAATTTCATGTATTCTTTTATTCTATTATTTGCCAAGGATAATTAATTGAAAAAGGCTAAAATTGAGAAAGCACTGAACAGACGACGTGGGGTGCCTAACACCTTCCCCACTCGCAGAAAATCCCCGAGCCCATCTCTGATTCCGCAAACCAATAAAAAAGAGAGTCAATTTTCAAGCCCGTTTGAAAGAAGAATTTGCTCAAATGGAAGAAATAAAAAAGAGAGTTAAAACCGTTTTCTTAAAGTTTGTCTTTGAAAAACAGTTTTAATGGGTGACCTGACACACCCAAATTCAATGTTAGGTGGCGACTCTGAAATTTTAATAAAAGCGCGAGTCACAGCTGCAAACCTCATAATTCACAATCGTCGCATATAAAAGTCATGATTTTGAAAGCGTCGCCAAAATGCCCACCGAAGTGGAGCAGGCGAGCGGCCGGTAAAAATCGGGGCGCGACAGAGGCCGTCTTGAGGGGTGAAGTATTTGGTCCGATTTAGGCAATATTGGGGAGAAATGCCTTCCTTTTTGTAGGGGCTTATCTCATTGTATATTATATGACCCATTTTTTTAAGTGGTCGTTCTTTTACGTGTTATACATGGTCCATTTGGTGGTGTAATTAAAGATTTAATTAGGAAACATCTTCTTATGTATGGTGATTAAAAACTCTTGTAATATGTAATTATGCATCGTATTGATACATTTGATGCATGTTTTGTTGCTAAATATGGAATGTAATTGTGATTTTATTGGCATTACCAGGTTTTGAGTGGCTCATTGTTGTCAATTGGGTGACGATGAATCACTTTTAAATGGTAATGAAGGTTGTTGCCTTGGCGGGGCAACATTAGTTGCAGCCATGAGTGACCCTTATGGATGAGATTTTATTGTCTGAGCCCATTATTTTTTCTTATTTGCAACCATGATTGCCACTGCTTTGTGGGTGGGTGGGTGGGTGGGTGGGTGGGTGTTTAGGGCAGGTGGGTCATAACTTGTATTGATGTTGGTGTCGAGTTGCTGCACCTATTACCAAACTGTGTGTGCAGGATTGTGGCACATGAGCCCATGGAATCTGCAAAATTGTGAGGCAGTGCAAGTGTGAATCATTTTTTGGCCATTTTCAAAGGATGTAATGAGGTATTTCTGAGCCATTTAACACATTTGGGCAATGATGTGTCTTGGATAACTTGAGCCCAGTTATTACATTCTAACTAGTGTTGGATCTTTGTGCTCTCTATGCAAGTGCAAGTGTGCACCGCTAGTGCTATCTGGGCAGTAATGTGGCACCTGAGCCCATGGAATCTCTGGAATTGTGTTGTTGTTAGTGGTTTATGTGATGGTTTATGTGCTGTTGTTAGTGGTTATGTGATGGTTTATGTGATGTTGACTGAAATTTCTTGGTTGTGATAAAAAATTTCTGAGCTCTAACTTGCTTTGCCCAATGCTGATTGAAATTGCTTTGCCCAATGCTGACTGAAATTTCTTGGGGCATTCTGAACTCTGACTTGTTATGGTTTGTAGCAATTGTGATGAAATTTTTCTAAGCCTTGGGCAATGATCAATTTGTGTGTTTGTAGTTGTTGTTAGCTGTTTTTGGCTTTGAGCCCGTGCATTACCTATTGTTGCTGCCTATGATGAAGGCCAATTAGGTTATAATAAATTATGGGATGTGTGTCTGCTCTCTGTATGGTGTTTCTGTTTCTATTACTGCTGCAGCAGGTGTCTTATAAATTTTGAGCCTTTTTGGTGTTTCTGTTACTGCTGCTCTCTGTATGGTTTGCCTTTTTGTGCTCTCTATATGGTGTTTTTGTGCCTCTGAGCCTTTGTTGGGTTGTTGTTTCTGGGTGCCTGGGTTGGCCGTGAGCCTGGGTTGTTGTTTTGCAGGTGCAAGTTAAATTGTTAATTATTTGTCTTCTTATTGTTTCTGGGTTGGCTGTGAGCAATATTCATGGGTTGTTGTTAGTGGCATTGCTTATGCTACTAGTGGTTGGCATTGTATGTGGCATTGCTTGTGCTATTAGTGGTTGGCATTGTTTAGTGAAATTCTAGTGCATGTGTTAGTTAAATTCTAGTGCATCTGTTAGTGAAATTTTGGTGCATGTGTCAGTGAAATTCTGGGCAGTGCACCTTTTAACCTGCTAATCTGTTTGGTGCAATATGTGGTTAAATTGAATTTGGGCAGTGCACCTTCTGTGGACTGTGCATTGCATGTGTGTGATTGGGCTGCTGTTGTATCTTTTATTGGATTGTTATCCAATGCAATGTGTGGCCAATAAGCTGCAAATTCTGGGCATTATTGGGCAGTGATGACGTCTATTTAGCATGAGCCCAGTTTGCTTTTCATTTTGCTTTGGTGCTTAACTGTTTCTTGTTTATGTGCTTCAGTAACATATATGCTTTCAAGTGTAGTGATATTTTAGTGGCCAATGATGCATCCCCTAAGGTTGTGCAATATGGTTTCAATTTCTGGGCATGCAATGTCTTGAAATTTGTGAGTGAATGTAATGAATTTCTCGGCTATGATGATGCTTATGATACAATAAGACGAAGATTTAAAAGCAAGGCAACATTAGATGGCCAATGGGCAACTAATGTTGCAGCTTCGATCCCATGTCTTTAAAAAATGGTGAAATACACCCAAGTATCTGAGCCTACTTTATGGTTAACCATATTTTTTTATTTCCTGCCAATAATGTGTGCCTTTTGTATTGTATTTCCTTCATCCTTTGTTTTTTATTAGTAGTGATGGCAGAAAGAAAATCATACTATGTTGTATGTGTCGGGAGGACACCATGAATATATAAAAGTTGGGCAAGCTGTAGCCAACAAGTCAATGGGTTTTCAGGTGCTATATATGAAAAGCATGCGTCATGGGAAAAGGCCAACTCCGCTCTCTGAGCATATTTCAACAAACTTGCTGTGAGGATGCCGAATGTGGAAGAGCAAAATTTGGAAGATCATGCACCATTGCTTATCCCAATGGAAGCACCCGTTGAAGAGGAGGGAAGAAGAGTTTGTAACCAAGCAACGTGTCTGAAGTTGACTTGGTTCTTACTCGGTGTAGCAATAACAACTATAATCCAAATTGTCGTGATGAAATTAGTTAGTTTTTAGTACCATGTTATAGATATAACTTTTTGTCCATTGCCAATGTGGTTGAATTGATATTGCAATGGGGGTGTTCCATGTAGTACATGGTTATTTTTATTGTAATGAATGGTAGTTATTTAAGAATTTGGATTACGTATAAAATTTTATGGCCCTGCAATGTGCCAAGTTGTCAATTGTATGATCCTATTGAATGGTAAGTAACATGTGTATGGAAAGTGAAATGTTAGGTGCCCAATTGTCAATTATTGAATAGAAAGTACCCATGTTTCAAAGTTGAAGGGCAAGTATGCAATATTAGCTATAAATAGGAATAGGACTATATCTGATTGAATATGTCTTTGCAACTTCTTTTACAAACAGTACTATTTTGCTTTGTATTATGTCAAGGTCGTGCCAGACTTCAAGCAACCCACGTCGGAGTTGGACCTCTGAACAAGAGCAAACTTTACTACAATGCCTTACAGGCCTTGTCGAAATGGAAGTTTGGCAATCAGATTTTGGGTTTCGTCCCGGCTACCTGCGCGTGTTGCAAAATCAAATGGCTGAGTCTTACCTTGAATGTGATTTAACGGAAATTCACATCGAATGTAAGATTAAGACATGAAAGTCAACTTATTACATCATATTTCATGAAATCCTTATGCATGAAGGGTTTTCTTGGGATGCAAATAAAAAAAGGTTGTTGCAGCAAACAAAGTGTGGACTAATTATATCCAAGTAAGTAATAAAATTTTTAATGTTTACTTTTAGCCAAATTTTTGTAATACTCATTCAATTTTTTCGCCTCTTTATGTAGGTTAATCCACGGGCTAGGAACATCAAAGGCAAAGAATTTCCCCTGTTCGACGGATGGAGTTTTTGCTTTGAATGTCGATAGATCGAAATTGGTGGAAGTTTATTAAATAAACTCGTTCTTATTGCACTTTACTATCCTTGTGATAAATCTCAAATAAATTACTACATTTATTTGAGACTTGAATAAATCATTTTTTTAAAGTCCTTTTAATTGTATCTCAAATAAAATTGTATAATTATTTGAGAGTTCAATAAAATTTCTTTGTAATTTTTTTCTATATGAGTGACCCATTTAATAAATGTTTTAGTTTGTTCATTTTTTATTCATTGTGTTGAGGTAATAAAAAACAAAATAAGATAGCTCAACAAGTAAAAAAAAAAACTTTCTACAAATTTTTTTTTTATGACAACCAACCATTCAAATGTTTAAATAAAAAAAACGTTTTTTTAAAAAAAAAATTCCGGTGAAATAACTTAATTAAACTTCAAATCATCCAAAAAAAAAAATTTCATGTAATTATATAATTAAATTAATCATTAATAAGGTTTGGCACACCACAAGGGCAAATAAGTCGTTTGACAATTTTTTCCATCATCCACCCCCTCTTAATTTTCAGTTATCCAAACCAAGCCAAAAGTTATCCCCCTGTTTAATACACCATCCAAACCAACTACTTTTTTATCCCCCATCCATAAACATGACATCAATGTGGGTCATCCCTCTAAAAATAATACTCCTTCTTATCTTATTCCCCCTCTAAAACTTATCCCCCTGACGGCCCGATTGGATGCCGGATTAGTATTAGGGGTATTATATATGGAGAGGGTATAAGATAATAGGGGATAATATATATAGAGGGTGGCCTCACAGTGATGTGACATTTATGGATGGGGGATTAAGTAGTTTTTGATTTGGATGATTTTGTAAGAAGGGGGATTAAGTTTGGGTGGATGATGTAAAAAGCTGTCAAAAGACTTTTTTGCCCTTGTGTACATATTTGTATCAGTTATGTACTTTTTTAATTAGATAAATCCAATAATTAATTAATTTATTATTGAAACTCAATAACTAATTAAACTATAAGATTTAATTGTAATTAATTTTTATATTAATTGTTTTATTATAAAAATTAATTTAGATGTTTACTTTTTTTTTAAGATCTTCACAACTCTAGTGGTGTAAAATGTAAAGATCTAAACAAATGTGCATTTTTCGGATCACAATTTTTATACTAAAGTATATATAGTTTTTTTTTTAATGTTTTTTGTATCGAATTAAAGATCTCTATTAGTAGTTTAATTTGGTGAAAAAATAAAAAAATAAAAGTGTTTTTAAAGATTGTTTTATTTAAATAAACAATCTCCCATTTAACATATGATCAATATTTGGATTAAACAAATTTGAAATAGCTTGGGCTGCTTTTACTACCTTTGAGCATTGCGAGAGAGGGTTGATTTCATAATTTGCAAATATCAAAAATTCATTTCTTTGGATTTCATGATTTACACGTGATGCTGTGATGGACCTGGGTATTGTGCCAAGAGGGAGACGAGAGGGGGATTATTTTGGGCATTTTGGTAAAAAGACAGGGGGTATTAGGGGGTGTTAAATATGGACACCCTCTGGGCTGTCCATAAATAACACTCCCGCACGGGTGATATTTAGTCCAGGTGATAAATAACACTCATGCACCTTTTGTTGGCAAACCATTCCATATGTGTGGGTCAGGGCATAAATAAAATTAGCAAGTTCTAGGAGTAAAAATTGGACCAAACTTATGCTTACGTGCACATTTTAAGATGTAATTTACGAGCTTTTTTTAGGTAGTGCACTGGACGCCCCATCCAAACGAGTCGTGAAAATAATACCCCATCCAATTGGGGCCCTAGGCTAATACTTTGCATTTTACTTTCTAAAATTAGCAAGTTCTAGGAGTAAAAATTGGACCAAACTTATGCTTACGTGTACATTTTAAGATGTAATTTACGAGCTTTTTTTAGGTAGTGCACTGGAAATGCCTTAGCCTAAACAAAAAGACCCATAGCTTGATGATAGCATCTATGTATATTACATAAATATAGTTTCAAACAAAAATAAAATGGAGCATTCTCATTAAATCTCTCTCCTGCATGGCATTTTTTAAGATTTTTCACATTTCCACCTTATTTTATATTTTAAAGAACCCTACCAGGCTACCAAAAGCGTTTTTCAAACAAACCTTCTCCCAATTTCCAAACAAAGTCAAAAAAAAAAAAAAAACAAACAAACCTTCTCCAAATGTCCTTAACAAATCATCTTTCCAAACAAAGTAGCATCCAAAAATCACAAAACCTACACATTGGGTTTACTATTTTTTCTTTTAAGTCATGGGGCTACGATCTTTTTCATAATTTACCTACACAATGAGTCTACAATATAAATGGTTTAAATCATTGAATAGCGCCATGGCGGGTTCCACAGGTTTGCAACAACACTTACCAGGAAAGGAGTTGATTCCCTAAAAAATTCTTAGAAACTATGGTTTCAGTTTGTTTCTTCAAAATTTTCAAACATAGTTATTGCACAAGGGCGTGTGATTATTAAAAAGGAACAAAAAAAAAATGTAAAACTTTCAATAGTTACCACACATTCGGATAGGAGGCACATCAATGTGAATTTTACATGAATTTTTTTATTCATATTATCTAGTGCACCGAACGGACACAACTTTTGTAATTCAAATGTGGTTGGATATTCATAAAAGAAGCAGACCACTCTCATGTCTACTTTCTATATTGTGCCATATCAAATATTCTTATATTTCGAAATAGCAAAATAGTAACCAGGAGCAAAATTTTATTTTTAGAGGCGCCAAGTTTTGAAGTTCCAGCCATGAGAAATATATTAGAACTCAAAGTTCAAATTTTAGAATGAAGGCCTTGTTCTCCAATGGATTTTATCAAGATTTGATAAAATCAACCCCTTGATTTTATCCATTCGTGAAGACATTTGATAAAATTAATCCACAAATTTTATCAAATGTCTTCACGAATGGATAAAATCAAGGGGTTGATTTTATCAAATCTTGAAAAAATCCATTGGAGAACAAGGCCGAAAATGAGCAAGTTCCTTAATTTGTTCTTGAATGGATTTTATGAAATAAAATCTAGTTTTGATAAAATCTAGTTTTGTTTGGAGGTGTGATAAAATCACATTATTGTATATATCCGGGCTTATTTCCCTCGTTGGGATCACACACACGTGCATTTTGTGTCTTTATATGATTGATTTTGCGCGAGTTGTGCTTTTGATGAGTTTCAGAAAATCGGAGCTAAAAGGCGTGTCCAAAGCTCCAAATAATCCCCGGTTGTATCCAGAAGTACCCAAGGTCCCGCAATGCCGTGGAGGACAATCGCCGAAGCTTAGAAGTCGATTCAAGGAGCTTTGGAAGGTTCAAGGAAGGCCCGGAACAAAGGAACAAGAAATCTAGAGTGATGAGCCTTGAGAAAATCTGACCAACCGATAGAAAAATGCTCATTTCTCTCAAGATACAAATGCTATGAAGATGAGGTCAATTGGGTTTGAAAGTAGACTCATAGAGCTTTCCAATGGTTCAAGAATCGCCTCATTCCGAGTTCGGACGAAGCCGGGGCGTGCCCGCGAAGTTGGCTAAAAAATCTACCCGAACAGACGAATCTGGATCGATCCAGATGTGGTGTGGATCGATCCAAATACCTCCGGCCATCATTTTTTGAGCTCTTTTTGCACTTTCCTTTTATGGAAACTTTTGTTTAATGTGAGAGCTTTATTAGATATTATGTAGAGAGAGAATGGGAAGACTATATTGGGCTCTCTCCTCTCTCCTTCTCCCATACACTTACTCTTTCATTTTTAGTTTTAGTTTAGCTCCTCCATTGGAGGATTTTGAAGCTTTATCTCTCTAGATTTCTCAAGTAAGTTTTCATTTCTAGTTAATTTGTCAAGGTTTATTGTTGTAGCTACAATCATTCTCTCGATATAAATCTAGTTTATTTGTGTTTTTATCGGTTAAATCTTGTTTTTCATTTCCTAGCTAAATCCTTCTTAAACTCTAGTTTTTATTGGTTGTTTGTTATTTCTCTAAGGTTTAAAGTTGTTGGCAAGTTTGTTATCATTGTTAAAAATCACTTTTCAAAGTTATTGGTCATGTTTATAACTTCCTTAATTAAATTAATTAGTCTTTGCCTAATGAGTGAGTAGTCAATTAGGTAGGGTCATGGGGTGATTGACTCCCCATGACCAAGGTTAATCTAGTTCCTCGCGCAATTTAAAAAAGGCTTTCAACTTTTGTCGAGCAATGAATTGGGATTCACTTTTACGAATCAAAATTAGGGTCTGTAAACCCCTTTGATCGCACGTCGCCCGGGGCTTGACCACTTGGTACGTGTGATGCTTAGGGATAGGGCGACTCAAATGTTTGTCTAAATGGCACAAGAATCCTATTCTTTGTGGAACGCATTTTTCTAGGCGATGGTTTAGTTTCTAAACCATTTGCTCGGGTGCACCTAACGGTGGTTCGAGTCGGTTACCGAGCGTGAGGATTTGGTTAGCTTTGGTTGTGATCGTTATGAACCCCTAGGCTTTACCTTTGTTAATTTAGTCTTTTTGTATTCCGTGTCATTCACGAAGTTAAGTGAATCCACCAACAAATCACAAAAGCCAAGTTTGCCGCTTTAAGGCTAAAAACTTCATTCGCAAGTCAACTCTCACGCCGGGTGCGTTCGGTCCCTGTGGATTCGATCCGGTCTTACCGGTTATCATGCTATGCGATACCTAGCCCTACGCTTGGGGCGACACCATCTACGACACAATCCAAGGTCGCAAGCATCATCTCCATTTCTCCTTGCCAACGGGGCACGCCAATCTTGAAAGCTTTGACGTAATAATCCTTCCACACGTGGTCCGCTGCGGAGTCTTTCTTTTTGTCAAGGAATGATCACATCAAACATTATTACCTCCTAGATCCTCATGTTTATATGGAAATCGACCTCTGATCTCCCCCTATAAATGCATATGCTTGCTTGATTAAGTCACAACAAATTTTGCTCCTTCTATAGGGATGATGGCAATTTTCCTATATCCAGTGGACCTTTGATCTCCCCCAATTTTCCTATAGGGTTAGGGGGTTTGGGTGGAAAATGAGTATAGATGAGGGGGTCTCTAAGGAATTTAACCTAATTAATATTCGTATGTATCTAACATTTTCTAATTTTGAATATAATTTTATATGGTATGATTGATTATCGAGTACAAATATTGATATTTTGTATATAGTGGTATAGAAAGAAGGAAATTTCCAATTAATGCGCAATGAAAATTATATGCTCGAAGAGTGCACAAAAATGCTTGAAAGAAGTAGAAAAAATAGTGAAACATATGCAAGGTCAGACAAAAGTCTTCGGGCAAATATTCAAATGCTTCTGTAAAAAGCCAACAAAAATTTGTGAAATTGGTAAGCCACTACAGTTTTTTATTTTATTACTAAGAGTTCATCTTCCTTAAGTGATAACCCAAGTGCATAGTCTCATTTTATTCTCTCAAATATGTCTAAGGCTAACACGGTGTAAAACTTTAGAAATTATGTCTTGCAGTGTAATTAGAGAAGATTTGCTCATTTTTAATTCCACTTAGCCAAACTATGTTGAATTAAATAGTTCATAAAAACCGTAGGCTTCGAGTCAATTTAGTTTTTTGCAATTGTGCGTGATGGGTACTTATGGAGTCAGTTGACACCATGAAATTCATGCTTAATCCAAAATAGAGTTTTGTATATGTCTCTAACATTGCACATAAGTTGTCATTTCCTTAAGGTCAACGAAGATATCTAACAATGGATTTTACAAATGCCTCTAATGAGGGATGCAAAAAATTCTAATGATCATCTGATCTAATCAACTTAAAAGAAACAACTTGATAAGGAACGAGGACTCTTCAATGTTATCAATTCTATTATTTGAGACTTTTGTGCCTTCAATTAAGATGTCATTATTTCACTTTTACTCCAATACGCCGACCACTATGTTTCATGTCCAATGGCCATGTTCAATTTTCATTCTCTCAAACAAGTATCATATTTGCCGGCCTTGCCCGCGGGGCCTCTCACTAGTATTGCTAAAGAAACATGCAGACTTGCTAAATAATACCAAGTTTCAATGTTTCATATTCAAGAGGGAGAATATCGGGAGTGCTTGCGCCCTTAGATTGTATCGTAGCCCCAAGCGTAGGGCTAGGTCGATGGTAGCATAATAATCGGTAAGACCGGGTCGAATCCACAGGGACCGAATGCACCCGGCGTGAGAGTTGTCTTGCAAGTGTAGGTTTTCGGCCTTGAAGTGGCAAACTTAGTTTGTGATTTGTTTGGTGGAATTCTCTATACTTCGAGAACGACTTGGAAGATTTAAAAGACTAACTAAACTAAGGCAAAGTCTAGGGGATTTTAACAACCATGACCAAAGCTAATCCGTTCCTCTCTTGATTACCGGCTCGGGGCATCGTTAAATGCCCCCGAACGGAAGATTTAGATTTTAAAACCATTTACAAGAAAATGTGTTTACCAAAGATTAGGGTTTTTCGGTTCATTTGGCAAACGATTAAGTTGACATCGCTCTAAGCATCACACGTGCCAAGTAGTCAAGCTCTTGGCTACGTGTGATCAAAGAGATTAACAAACTCAAACTTTGGTACATAAAATGAAACACTAAATCATTGATAAACAGGAAATGAAAGATTTTTGATGAAATGAACGAATTAAACTCGAGTCATGGTGTGTTAATCACCCCATGACTAAGCCTACGTAAACTACTCACAAACCATAGCAAGAAATAAGAACTATGAAGGAAATGCAAAACATGATTTATAAACTTAAAAACTGATTTTTAATGAAGATCTCAAGTGTACCTACAACAATAACTCTAGAGAAAATCATAAACAACAAATATAAAGTAAGGTTTTTAAGAGAATTAGCTAGAACAACACAAAAACCAATTACTTAATGAAAATGCAAATAAACTAGATTTATAGAACAATCAAGACGAGAGGAACAAGTTTAATACACGGTAAATAAACGAGAAATGAAAGCTTTCTTGAGTATTCTAGAGAGAGAGACCTTAAACTCTCTCCAATGGACGAGAGAGGTGAGAGCAAAAACTAACTAAGAAAATAAAAGAGAAAGTGTGGAAGAAGGAGAGAGGAGAGTGCAAATATATCATCCTTTACACTCTCACAAAATATCTAAAAACAAGAATAAAGGAGACTTTCCATAAGTATAAACTCCATAAAGTAGCTCACACAAGTTTCTCGGGTTGCTGGGTATTGATACCTATCAATACTGGTATCAATACCTGCCTTCAAAATGTTCCCCGTAATGCCTGGGTATCGATACCAAGGTTGGGGGTATCAATACCCATTGTTTTGTCTAGCTTTGTTCTTCAGAGGTATTGATACCTATCAATACTAGAATCAATACCTATATCAATACTAAAGCATTTGAGGTTGCTTCTTTTTTCTTCGCCATCCATTGGCCTTGTGTGCTATCAAGCATCTTCCAAAACACTTCCGAACATCGTGCGAGCATGGGGAAGGGGAGCACTTGGTCTCATGAGTGCTTATTCACTCTTGAATTCCACCGGGAGTCTTTGTGAGTCTTGGTCATGGCTTTAGTCTTCCGGTTTGACCTTGTGATCTTTGGACTTCTTGATCCTTAGCCAAATCTTCGCTCCTTGGCTCTTGGATTCTTAGGATGTGTCCCAAAACACTTCAAATGCACCTTATGCCGTGGTTTGATCTGAAACTTTCAAAAACACACTTTGCGCAACATCAATCATATAAGACGCTAAAACGCGTGTGTGTGTGAACAAAAAGAGGTAGATAAGCCCGGATATCTACAATAGTAGAGCTTATCACCCCCCCTCCCGACTTGAACTTTACTCTTCTCGAGTAAACCCATCTAAATTAACTTACTAGCTATGCTTAAGTAAAACTTCCCAAAATCTAAAGATGCAAAACCTATGCTCAATAGACAAAAACTAGGCAAGATTCGAACACACCATGGTAGAACCAATCACGTGCAACCCACGCAAATGCATGCCATGAACTAAAGTGAACAACTATGCCAAAACAGTCAATCATACGCACCATATCGAGTGTCGATTCTAAAAACTCTCAAGGATACGCTCAAATTCAAATTTTGTCCACTTATTGAAATCTAATCACATCCATGACCGGCGCTTGCGAGAAAAATGCAATAGCGAGAAACAAAAGAACCATGCATGCTAGCAATAGTACGCCAAAAGAAAAAGAAACCAATTATTGATAACTAAGCTAGCTAAACTAGAAATCATGCTTAAACAAATATAAATACCAACCATGCATCACGTGGAGTAGAATTAGCGTACCTAAAATCAACTAAGGTCTTTAGTGGCTTATAATGACCATGGTTTGCAAAAGAAAGGGACACAAAAAGGGTGGTGGCCATATACTTGCTCAGTCAACTACCTTTGGCCACCACTTCAATCCTAACTACCCACGAGATGCCTAAACTACTAGATAGATACTAGACTAAATCACCGACATCACTTTCCATCTTTCTTGATGTCCTCCTCATCCAAATTATTCCACTTCCCGGATGTCTCACCAAACTCTACAACACGGTAATCAACTCTATTCGAATTACTCTTTGGCTCTTTCACAATAAACTTCTTTTTTTTATTATTATTATTATTTTTCCTTTATTCTTAGAGAGAATTAGAGCCAGAAGAGGTAAAATTTGTAGTGAGAGAGAAAAGAAGGCCAATTTTGGATTAGAGAGACTTTATACAATGGAAGGAGAGAGATTGCACAAATTTTTAGATTTTTTTCAACTTCAATGGATCTCAACCCAACAATTCCCGCATCATTCAAACCAACCCCAATTCCATTTAAAGTGGTAGGAGTATTGGAGTAGATCTTACCCAATAATGTAAAGCAAACCGAAGGTTTTGGGTACGGAAAAATGTACGACGTCTCGTGGGGCCCATTCTCTGGTCCCATGTGAATTGTCAAAATTGTTGAGTAATTATAAAATAATTTTTCGAATAGCTGAAAAAACTCAACTCACAATTGTTATGTGTAAGAACATCTCCACTCCTACACCAAATGTTTCACCAAATTCAAACTTGAGTAAAAATCACCAAAAATCCAACTCCACCCTTTCTCCAAATCCTTCACCAAATTTGCTCAACACCAAATTTACTCAAATTCTTCACCAAATTTGCTCAACACCAAATTCAATGTCAAATAACCAACGGCTACCATTGAGGCATTGATAACATATTTCGCAGCAAAGCTTCTTTTGCCATGTATTCAATTCAACTACTCCAGTACTTTGTATTCACTCCTTCACCCAACCACCCCTACCATTCCAACTCCCCAGCCACCCTCACTTTAAAAACGTAAATTTCCTATGCCATTCCAACTATCCAACCACTGTACTCACCTTCTTTTTCTTTTACTTTCTTCCCCCCAAATCACCATAACCTGCAAACATGGATTTCGACCCTTTTGAGGGCTCTTTCAACTTGGAGCAAGCTCATGGAATCCAAATTGAAACTCCCTATTCCACCCCGTCCCTAGACACCTAGAATTGTCCCCTCCTAGAATTCTCCCCTAGACACCCAGAATTCTCGCTTTCGGGTCAAGCCTTTAGTGTCATGGAGGATGAAGCACTTTGCAGATCTTGGTTGGCCATCTCTCAAGACCCAATTTCAGGTAATAGTCAGACTATGACAGTGTTTTGGGAACGCATCCGACAATGTTTCTCTTCCCAACCAAATGTCGAAGTAAATAGAATGGCTATTTCTTTATCTTATCGCTGGTCTGTTATACAAAAAGCTGTGAACAAATTTGCTGGTTTTGTTGACCAAGTGGAAAGGAGGAACCAAAGTGGAATGGGAGATGCTGACAAGGTAATGTCTAAGCATTCATATTCTTTTTTTATTGTCTTGTTCTTAAATTGTGTTTTCCACATAGTTTGACACATGGTGCAGTGGGAGTCGAAAGATGAATGTCTATCAATACTGATAGCCATAATTTTTTGCTGTTCAAGATCGCATTCCCTAGTTATTAAGTTATAGTCTGGTGTTGTATGCACTAATATTTCTGTTCATATACTTGCTGGATATTTTGGATACTAATGGGAATCTGTGTGACATGGCTACAAAGAAAGAATAAAAAATTGTGTTTTCAAATTTACAGATTGGTGAAGCTAAGAAAATGTATACTCGTATCCAATCAAAGGGTCAACCAAAGTATTTCACATTTGATGCTAGTTGGGAAATCTTACGCCATAGTTGCAAGTGGAATGAAATAATGACAAAAGCACCGCAGAAAAAATCTACTACCCAAACATCAACCTCGAGTCCTTACACTTCAACTGCTCCGATTCCGATTGATGTAGATTTAGGCCAACAAACTTCCCCAGAGGGTCCAAAATGCCCAAGAGGTACAAAGGGTGAGAAAGAGAAAGTGAAGAAGAAGGCAACCACTGATGTTACGTACGATGAAATGGCAGCCAATCAAGCTCAAATTGTTGATGTCTTGTTGGGTTTGTCCTCTCGTAGTATTGAACGAGAGCAACAAAAGGTTGTCGATCGTCAAAAGAAGGACGAAGCTAGGCAAATGCAACTGCACTACTTGGCAATGAGACATGAAAGGAAACAAAAGAAAGAGGATCACACAATTATGTCAATGGATATGTCCACATTGAATCCTACACAAAAATCCTACTATGAGGGGCTTCAACGAGAAATCATTGCTCAAAGAGACTTCAATGAGTGATTGCTACATTTCCATGTTTTTTTTTTTTTGTTTTTTATGTCAAATGCTATGAAATATGATTGGAACTTATGACTAAACTATTGTTGTATTTCCCAGAAGTTATCCTCATCAATGTCATAGTTTATGCAGAATTATAGAGATGCAAATTCACACTTAGCCAAAAGATGCCTCTCTTAAGGCATATTCATATGTCGCGAAACTGAAAACTACATATTGTCGCGAAACTGAAAACTACATATTGCCACAAAACTCTCCAAGCTAGTCTTAATACAAACAACAACAAAAGAAAAAAGAAACCCTTACCTACATCTGATCTCCAAGAAGTTGCCACAGGTGATCAATTAAGTTGTTACAAAGAGCTTGATGTGCATTACTATCTCTAATTCCTAAGTGACGAGACAAGAAGGATTCGAAGTCATTGTTATGCTCTTGCAAAAGTTCTACTGGCTCATTTTGTCTGGTCTCATAATCAAAATCGTAGTCGACATCTCGCTCATCTTCAACGATCATATTATGCAAAATAATGCAAGTCTTCATAATTTCTCCAAGGAAGTGAGGATCCCAATATCTTACGGGCTCGCTAACAATAGCAAAATGAGATTGAAGAACCCCAAAAGCTCGTTCCACATCCTTTCTCGCTACTTCTTGCTTCTTAGAGAAGTGCTGTTTTTTGGGTCCTTGAGGAGAAGAAATGGTCTGAACCAATGTTGCCCATGGGGGATATATACCATCGGCGAGATAATATCCAAAATTGTAGTTGTGTCCATTGATAGAGTAATTAGCCGGTGGGGCTCGCCCTTGTGTAAGTTCATCAAATAAAGGTGAACGGTCTAAGACATTAAGATCATTGTGGGACCCCGGCATTTTCAAAAAAAACATGCCAAATCCACAAATCCTCAGAAGCAACGGCCTCGAGAATTATTGTAGGTTTTTTTACATGACCACAATATTGACCATGCCATGCTTTTGGACAATTCTTCCACTCCCAATGCATGCAATCCAAACTTCCCAACATTCCAGGAAATCCACGAGCTTCCCCCATAGCAAGCAGTCTACTGATATCATTTGCATTTGGCGATCTTAAATATTGTTCTCCGAATACTTCAATAATCGATTGACAAAAATTCTTAAAAGTTTTAATCGCAGTGCTTTCTCCTATTTTCACATAATCATCAACTCCATCGGCTGGCATCCATATGCCAGCATTTTAATTGCACAAGTCATCTTTTGTATTGGAGACAATCCAAGAACATTGCATGCATCTACCTTTTGAACAAAATACGGATTGTGTTGTTCAATAGCACTAAGAATGCGCATAAACAACTCACGTCTCATCCGGAAACGCCTCCGAAATGTCGAAGGTGAGTGGACTGGATGTTCAACGAAATACTCAAAAAATAGTAGTTCATGACCGATTTTTCTTTTGCGCCGAATGTACGCTCGTCCCACAACAGACCCACGACGTTTGTTGAGTTTTAACGCTTCTTCCCTCAACATTTTTAGCATTAGAGCACTATTTATGGCACAAAGAGCAACAAGAGAAGCTTTATCTTCATCACTATCAGAAGAAGAGGAAGAAGAGGATGAAAAAAATACTCAACTCAGTTTCTGAAAATTCCATTGTTTTTGATACCCTTTGGATGAACTTGACGCCCTTTGGATGGACTTGAAAAAATACAAGACTGTGGGTTGAATAAAGAGCTCAAGTTGACCATAGGTTGAATCACTATCAGAAGAGGATGAAGCCTTTTTTGATCCTACACATTTGTTGATCAGTTTGATCCTACCTTTTGCTCGTGGTTGAAAAGAAAATGGGAAAGTAAAAGGGGAATGGAGGGAAAAGATGAGGAATGGAGGGAATTGGAAAAGTAAAAAGTGAGAGTTTTGGAGGCAAAATGAAAAAAGAAAATCTGTTTTGACAAAATGGGGGGGAAATTTTGGAGCCAAAATGGAAAAAACTATTTTTAACAAAATTTTAACTAAAATTTGGTAAAATAGTGGTTTCCCATTGGAAGGGGTGATATCAAATCAAGTTTTTATCCAAATTTTTACTCAAATTTGAGTAAAAATTTGGTGTAGGAGTGGAGATGCTCTAAGTGGTTGATCCAATATTATAATTTTTTATTCAAAATATAGGATCCTAAATTCTAAATAAAAAACTTGAAGTTTGGATCAACGAATTAAACATATTCAATTGAATTAATTTTTTGTGGTCCCGATATTAGAGAGTCCAATGGGCTGTGAGGCCCATTGCGGGCTGCTGCTACAAATATGGTGATCGAAAAGGCAAAGAGTCCGCAGTTCCAAGAAAGAAAAGGCAAAGAGTCCACTGTAGAATCTACTCGATGCTTCCACTCCAACGCAGCCGCCGCTACAAACGCAAAACCCTAACCCTTTACCCTCAATATTTTTTTGTATAAATACCCATCGAAATTCATACTCGCTAAACCCTAACAGCAGCCTCGAGCTCTTTTCTCTGTCAATCGAGCTACGGAGAAAAAGGTTGCCCTAGACTTTCTGTTTCGATATAATATGTGTGCGTATTTCTCTGTTGTTTATTTGTTCAGTTAGGTATAATACGAAGATTTCTGTTTGTGTTTAATTTTTGTTTCGTTAATTGGTTTAATGGGTGTGTTTTTTGGGGTTATATTTGCATGGTTTTTGCATTTATTTTGGTGTTCGTGATGATAAATCCATTAAGGTTTCAGAAATTTTGGTATTAGTGATGATAAATCCTGTGGATGATGAGATCAAAAAAAATCACAGTTATCCCTGTCTGATACATTTGTGCTGAACTTTTGTGATCTGACACAAACACATTTTTTCTTTCTTTCAATTTTTTATTTTTATTTTTATTTTATGAACTGATGGAACCCCCCCCAAAAAAAGAGATGATAAAACCATTAAGGTTTCAGAAATTTTGGTGTTAGGGATGATAAATCCATTAAGGCTTGTTTCTCAAAAACATTCGCAGTGGCCGCCTGATATAGCTCTCGCCTTTTGCCAGGGTTGAGAGCTGGTGTTGCTCTTCCTTGAATGTCTGACACACCCACCTCAATGACTCTACAAACGTAATTAACACATCAACTACATTTATGGAGCCTGTATGTTTGACAAGACTAATAGTCTAGAGATGTATGATTCGATAGAAAAGCTTCTCAAATTGAGTTGACAGTGAGTCAATTAGTGAGCGTGACTTGGAAAAGAAAACATCTTCCTTGGGGGGGGGGGGGTGATATTTTTTCCGTGGGATGAAAAATCTGATGGTTATTTGTTTTCCGCCGTAATGATTTTAATTGAATAATTGCTATGTGGTTCTTGATTATATAGTCTAGTCCAATGCTAATACTTGGCCTACCAAACTAGGAGAGTTTGCTTTTGATTTATTGGAAAACCTCTTGGTATGTACTTCTCTTAATGTTTTAGTTAGTTTTGAGAGGTGTGTTGGGATAATTTCATTGACTTATCCTTTACATTGGGACATGTCTGCCCCTTTAGTGTGATATCAATTGCTTCAGGGATGAACAAGTTCCCGATATGTATCCACCCTTCTCACTTTGTCAGCAAAATCTATTTGTTTGTTGTTTTTGCTGATCATTAAAGGTTGGGACATTTCTTGTTCATCGTCTATTTGAAGTTGATTGGTGAATGATGATATTTAGGATTGACTTTCTACATTTTGTTTAATCTCCTGAAAATTTGAATTTCACTGTGTCTGTGATGATAAATCCAAAGGCTTGTTTCTCGGAACATTCGCAGTGGCCGCCTAAGATCTTTCGCCTTCGCCAGGCTTGAGAGATAATGCTGCTTTAATCCTTCCTTGGATGTCTGAGACATTTATTTCCTTTTGATTTTCTTTACTTCCTTATTGCATGTCTTAATAGCTCAAAATTCGTTGGTTCACAAACGTAACTCAACATGTATCCCTAAGTTTCCCTTTGCCGTGCTTGATAGATTGTGCTGCTCCAATCTTTACTTAGGTTTGGCTTTGATTTTTGTATTTTTTTGCATTTTGTATTATAAATAATTTTTTGGGCAACATTTTTTTTTTGTGTTTTAAAAAAAATACAATGATTTTCTTAGGATTTTACTAAAATCCTTTGTAAAGATGCAGAAGTGTTATGTTCTTTTGATGAAAGTAGTCTACATATTTTCACCTTAAACTGCTGTTATGTTAACAAATCCAGAGCCGTTCATGAAACAGTTTCAGTGGAGATAAATCTATTTGTTTTCTAATTTCTGTTTTTTGGGTAAAATTAGCTAAACTGTTTGTTTTTTGTACTTAAATTTAGCTGATTTTGAAATGCTATTTGTTTATGTTGTGAGATTCTCTTTGTAATCTTACTAGCATTATGTGTAATTGCATATTTTGCTGGCAACTACGTAAAATAAAGACAGTTCTGGTTCTGGCACCTATGTAATTGCATATTTTGTAATTGTTTTTCAAAGATCAAGTCTTTTTTACTGATTAAAAAAAAAAGAAGGGAAATGGTGGCATGAATGATGAAACAATTAGATGTCTGAATGGAGTTATCCTTGAGCGAAATTTTCGAGGCTTATTGATATTCTGACATTGCCACTTTTTTTCTAATTGTTCTCTCGTCTTTTTATTTTCTTGATTTTATCTTCTAGTGTTATGTCTTTTCCGATGAACGATAGTGTTTGGAAGTTAGATTTGGCTAATTTCCACAGAACACATCACATAGTTTTGTGAATACTGCAAATTGTCTCTATGCTACTTCCAAGTTTCCTGCCATTGTGGAATTAAAAAGTTATAAATAATAACCAAATTACTTTTTCCTGGAAGGAATATTACTAACAAAGCCAAGTGCTCTCTTATCAGTGATCTGAATGTTGCTAGAGAACTATTTACATTCATATTTGGATGTGCATTAGTATTTAGTAGTGGTTGTCTACATATTCATATTGTCTGCTCTTAACTACTGTTGATGAGGACAATTCCAAAGGCTTGTTTCTCTAAACATTCGCAGTGGCCGCCTAAGATCTTTCGCCTTCGCCAGGCTTGAGAGATAATGCTGCTCCTATCCTTCCTTGGATGTCTGAAACTACCATAATTTGTGGCTTGATCAGATTTTTTTCTCTTTTTGGAGTGGAGTTTTGTTCACCCGCCTTTAAAGAGAGTGACCAAAACCCTCTCAGCTATTGATTGAAATGGTGTGGAAATCACACTAAGTTATGTCTCTTACCAAAAGAGTGTATTAAAGAGGTAAGCAGGACATCACTGCGTGGGTTCCGTGGAGGGTTTTATTCTCCCTCTTTTAAGGAGGGTGAACAAAATTTCACTCGTCCTTTTGTGTCTATGGCCAAGAAAATTGTTGGATTTTAGAGTTTGATGGTGATCGTCTCCATTTTATATTTGTAGAATGTAGTGATTCAATTAGCCTTGGATATTTTGCCTTTCTAAGCTTTGGGCAAATGTTGCTTCAATCAGTGGATGGTTAAACCACCGAGGTGGTTGCCGGGATGGCCGGGGTGTGTGGCACAAGTGTGTCCACTTACCTCCACGTCTGGAGTTCGAGTCCTGCGTGCCCCAACTACACCCTTTGGGTGGCCAGTTGGTGCAGGACATAGCTCTCCCTGTGCCGTGGAGGGCCCTCTGCCATCCTGTTCACACGGTGGTGCCTGTGGTGACGGCCTGTTCTCACGGACAGTAGCTATGGCTCGAACCGGACATTCCACAGGCGGGTCGGGAGCCCGTATGGTCACGCCCAAGGGAGTCTGCAACGCTGGTCGCCCCCTCCCACCCTTTTGCTGATCAAAAAAAAAAAAAAAAAAAAGTGGATGGTTAAGTTTTTTTTTTTTTTTGAGCCACAAATCCTTAACTCAGAAAATCCCTAAAGGGTTATGAAGGCCAAATCGGAGCCCTTCGTTGGGACAAGGAGAAGAAACCGAGCAACGGATAAAAGGTTGTCTTAGACTGTTTGTTTCTTGTACTTTAATTTTGCTGATTTAGAAATGCTATTTGTTTCTGTTGTGAGATTCTCTTTATAATCTTACTTGCATTATTTGTATTTGCATATTTTGCTGGCAACTACGTAAAATAAAGACAGTTCTGGTTCTGGCAGCTATGTAATTGCATATTTTGTAATTGTTTTTCAAAGATCAAGTCTTTTTTACCGATTAAAAAAACAAAAAAACTATGTAAAATAAAGACCGTTCTGAGCTAATATATATTTCATTTTCTTTTCTTAAAGAGAAGTGAAATGGTGGCATGAATGATGAAACAATTAGATGTCTGAATGGAGTTATCCTTGAGCGAAATTTTCGAGGCTTATTGATATTCTGACATTGCCACTTTTTACAGTTCTCTCTTTTTTGTTTTCTTGATTTATCTTCTAGTGTTGTATATTTTCAGGTGAACGATAGTGTTAGGGAAGTTAGATTTGGCAAATTTGCACAGAACACGTCCTGTAGTTTTGTGAATACTGCAAATTATCTCTATGCTAGTTCAAGTTTCCTGCTGTGGCCGGATTAAAAAGTTACAAAAATTAACCAAATTACTTTTTCCCGGAAGGAATATTATCAACAAAGCCGAGTGCTCTCTTATCAGTGATCTGAATGTTGCTAGAGGACTATTTACATTCATGTGCAGATGTACATTAGAAGTGGTTGTCTACATATTCATATTGTCTGCTCTTAACTACTGTTGATGATGACAATTCCAAAGGCTTGTTTCTCTAAACATTCGCAGTGGCCGCCTAAGATCTTTCGCCTTCGCCAGGCTTGAGAGATAATGCTGCTCCTATCCTTCCTTGGATGTCTGAAACTACCATCATTTGTGTATTGATCAATTTTTCTGTGTCTATATCCAAGAAAATTGTTGGATTTTGAGTTTGATGGAGGATCGTCTCCATTTTATATTTATAGGATGTAGGGTTGGCCTTGGATATTCCGCATTTCGAAGCTTTGAGCAAATTTTGCTTCAATCCCTGGATGGTTAAGATTGATTTGCTGACTGTCTGTCTCTTTATTATCCATCATCCTCTTCAAAGTGTATTCTCAAGATAATAAATGTATTCTATGCTATATTGTGTTTTTCTATTCTATGGTGGTTATGAAATTGCATACCTGTGATTGTGAATTAACCTGATTAGTAATATTCTACTTATTTTCCACCGTAGTGGGTATTTTTTAAGTTACGTCCTGCTTGTTTCTCAAGGCATGCATACTGGCTGCCTAAGATCTTTTGCCTTCTGGCTTGGGAGATGGTGCTTCTTCAATCCTTCCTTGGATGTCTTGGACATTATGAGGGTCTAATTTTGCTCTACTCCGTATCACAATTTTTAGAGTATGCATGGCTTTTTTGTTATTCTTTTGATATGCTTTACTAGTCATCAAATAGTTCTTTTGTAACAGTCGATGATGACAAATCCAAAGGCTTGTTTCTCAAGACATTCGCAGTGGCCGCCTAAGAGCTTTCGCCTTCGCCGGGCTTGAGAGCTAATGCTGCTACTCTCCTTCCTTGGATGTCTGAGACATTTTCCAAGTTTTAATCCCATTTACAATGCAAATGCAAATCTACGTTCTTGTAGTGACTGATGAATCCTTTTTGGCGGTTTTTTTTTTCCCTAACTCGAATCCCTTTGATGGTTTGCATCTCAAAATAATTGCCGTAATTTCATAATAGCGTTTTCATTCCTTTTGTTCATTGGACTTGATAGGTGAGCTTTCATTAGATGCCTGAATTATATTCCTATGTGGGCTGTGTACTGATATCAATTCGTTTGTGAGGGAGTTCTTTGTGGCAAGTTTAGCCTTTACCTCTCTACAAGAAGTGTCATTCATGTTAATGAAATCCTATCCAAATAGAAAAAATAAAATGCAGTCAGGCACATGAGAACACATGCTGTTTGCAGTCTTCTGTTTCAACTTCACGACAGCTGCTGTAAGCCTGTAAGTGCTTTGGTGATTACCTGAATTTTCATTGTTTATGAATTGGTTCAGTTGCTGATGTACATCAACTTAGGTTTGGTTTCTTGACCTTTCACAGCATGCAGCTTGTTCTATGAAGAGTTCAGCTGTGTGGAGTTAGGGTTTGTTCTTGTGTTCGCGCTGGGTTCTCTAGCGGCTGCAGGGAGAGACGTAAATTTGGCCACAATGATACGATTTTCAATAATAACGATAGTGTTTCTCTGGTGGGTGCAGCACAAGAGTTTCCTACCCTGTACAACATGTTGTACGTAGGTTTTCATCCTTTCCCATGAAGCCAACCAATGGTTATCTGGCAATTTCCTGGCGAATTTGGGGTGGTATGAGGAAAGTTTGATTCGGTGTATTGCGTAAATTCCATTTTGAATTCCGACAATGTTTAGGGGGTGTTTGGGAGCCTACTTTTTAGCTTTTGATTTTTGACTTTTTGGTTTTTTGATTTTTTGGCTTTTGGTCAGAATGAGTTTTGGATGTGAGAGGAGTGTTTGGGAGAAATGTGCAGAATGTGTTTTGGAAAGGGAAAATGAGAAGTAGAAATCAAAAAAGAGCTCCAAAGCTCTTTTTGATTTCTGGCCCAGATTGTTCAAAATGGAAAAACTGTTTTTGGAAAAACTATTTCTCCCCTTGGTTGCCAAACATCCATAAACCAAAAAAGAGAAACCAAAAAATCAAAAAAGAGGGGGCCAAACACCCTCTTACTTGTTTCAGTTTGCCTATTGTCTCTTACACTCTGTTTGGAACATAGGGAAAGTGGAGGAAATGAAAGGAAAATAAAGAATTTTCCTACTGTTGTTTGGTTTCTAGTTTAGGGAAGAAGAAAAAAATGAAACAAATCCAATGAAGAAAATTCTAGATAATAGAAATTGGTGAAGAAAATGGGAGAGAATAAATCTAGGAAGGCAAGTTTTTCTTTTCTTTTTATTTTCCTCTTGAATCTGCACGAAAGAAACATATTTTTCTCATTATTTTCTTCCATTCTCTCTTCCATCAAACAAGAGAATGGAATCCACTGTCCCCAAAACCCACCCACCCCCCCCCCCCTTTTTTCCTTTCCTTCACATTCTCTTCACCTACGTATTCTGCTTTCGGTTTGCCTTGTGCTCGTAGATCTAATATTTCTCAAAGAATTGGGTGATTCTCATAATTTTTTACCTTTTTGTTTCTACATGTTGAGAGGATTCAAAAGACATGAAAAGTTTGATGCAAAATTAACAAATATTTTTTAAAAAAATTGAATATAGACAACCAAAAATTTGAACATCAAAACATCGAAATGATGGCATCAATGGTTTGGAAAGAAACGTTAATGCCGAAAATCTATTTTAATATAGAAAGGGAGAACACCAAATGGTGTGAACACTTTTTTGAAGTCTCCTCACAAAAGTGATTTTCAACATTGTCCTTATAAAAAACTATGTTTCACAATTGTTTTAACTATACATTAACCATCATGATAAAGAAGTAAAATTGAACTCAAACCACCCATCAAAGATAAACTACCCAGTTCCCCTCCCTCTCTCCTCAGGTTTACACTTGCACACTGCCTCGGCCTCTTGTATATAATTATTACATTGATATAAAAACTGATATAATGGGTCGAGATATTCGTGTCAGCAATTATGTTTTCGTTGTACTTTGGGCTATCTGGGTGTTCAAGAGACCACCCAAGCTTAAATGTAGTCATGTAGAGCCGCCTGTGGATAGAATTGATTCATAATATGTTAAACCCATCAAACTTAATCAAAATTAACGTAATTTAGCCAAATTGTCTCCACGGATCGACACTCGGACTTAGCCACTATTCTTTTGAGTAAGGGTTAATTCCTTGTTTTTATAAATTTAATTTTGATACGGAACGACACTGTCAGTGAGGTAGTTAGATCTTCTAGTATCTTCTTTAATTGCTATATGAAGGCACCTATGTAATCGTTTCAGTTAAGTTGAATGAAATCCAAGACTTCTCATATATGTACCAAGTTCATTTATTTAAAATTTTTGAAACTATTTTTTGGTAGACACTTGTTATGCAGCTGCCGCAGTAGATGTGGTGGCAAGTGCCCACCACATCTACCACGGGAGCAAGTTACGGCTACTAGCAACGCAAGAGTTGGTTGACCACACTCATTTCGATCCAAATGTAGGAGAATTCATAAATAATTGTTTTTAAGACTATGTGGACGCGCGGGATAGCTTTGTAGAAGCACTATCCCTTCTCTGGTTTAGCCGAGGATTCTCATATTCTTCCAAGAGTCTTTACCGACGGTTATGTTAGTATTTCTCCCGGTGAAGAAGAAATGCTCCGGATCCTCTCGCATTATCACCCGTTAGTTATGAGGGTGGCATGTTCTCCTTCAATAGCGCGTTATGAAAAGGTACGCAATTTTCTTACTTGAAAGTACTGTATTAGGATTCAATTGATAAGCACTCATCTCATTTGTCTCATTCAAAAAGTGTATTTGTATACCCCACGCCTGTAGCTGCATCACATAGTATGACTACTCTTGTAGCATAATCTGTAATGGCCTAGCTAGTTGTAGTTTGTGACGGTTATAACTGATTAGTCTTGTGCGCTAATCACAGTTGGTAGGTGAGGCAGTTAGATCTTCTTGTTTTTTCTTTAATGCTTATATAAAGGCACCTCTGTGATCGTTTCAATTAAGTTGAATGAAATCCAAAACTTCTCAAGGTATGTACTAAGCTTTCAGGAGCAAGATCCTTCTTAAACCTAATATATTCTTCTTCTTCTTTTTCACTTTTTGAAACTGCACAAGAAACACATGATTCTGTACATTTATTAGACAAAAAAGAAATGTTCAAATGCTTAGCGACATTTTGAAACTTCAAAGCAGAAGGATGGTCTAATCTTGAGGGCATGTGGTAGCAGAAGAATTGAGTGCAAGATATTTTCCAATTGCTTCTTCCGCGTGACAAAATTTGTAGCATCCAGCTTAACAGTGACAAATGAGTTGAGATGAGAAACGAGAAGATTTTGCACGTGACAAAATTTGTAGCATCCAGCTTAACAGTGACAAATGAGTTGAGATGAGAAACGAGAAGATTTTGCACCTGCTTTACCTTCAATCTTAATCTTCTCGTTTCTCATCTCAACTCATTTGTCACTATTAAGCTGGATGCTACAAATTTTGTCACGCGGAAGACGCATTTGGAAAATATCTTGCACTCAATTCTTGTGCTACCACATGCACTCAAGATTAGGCCATCCTTCTGCTTTGAAGTTTCAAAATGTCACTAAGCAGTTGAACATTTCTTTTTTGTCTAATAAATGTATAGAATCATGTTTTTCTTGTGCAGTTTCAAAAAGTGAAGAAGAAGAAGAAGAAGAATATATATTAGGTTTAAGAAGGATCTTGCTCCTGAAAGCTTAGTACATACCTTGAGAAGTTTTGGATTTCATTCAACTGAATTGAAACGATCATAGAGGTGCCTTTATATAAGCATTAAAGAAAAAACAGGAAGATCTAACTGCCTCACCTACCAACTGTGATTAGCGCACAAGACTAGTCAGTTATAACCGTCACGAACTACAACTAGCTAGGCCATTACAGATTATGCTGCAAGAGTAGTCATACTATGTGATGCAGCTGCAGGCGTGGGGTATACAAATACACTTTTTGAATGAGACAAATGAGATGAGTGCTTATCAATTGAATCCTAATACAATACTTTTAAGTAAGAAAATTGCGTACCTTTTCATAACGCGCTATTGAAGGAGAACATGACGGGTGATAGTGCGAGAGGATCCGGAGCATTTCTTCTTCTTCACCGGGAGAAATACTAGCATAACTATCGGTAAAGACTCTTGGAAGAATATGAGAATCCTCGGCTAAACCAGAGAAGGGATAGTGCTTCTACAAAGCTATCCCGCGCGTCCACATATACTTAAAACAATCATTTATGAATTTTCCTACATTTGGATCGAAATGAGTGTGGTCAACCAACTCGTGTTGCTAGTAGCCGTAACTTGCTCCCGTGGTAGATGTGGTGGGCACTTGCCACCACATCTACTGTGGCAGCTGCACAACAAGTGTCTAGCAAAAAATAGTTTCAAAAATTTTAGATAAATGAACTTGGTACATATATGAGAAGTCTTGGATTTCATTCAACTTAATTGAAACGATTACATAGGTGCCTTCATATAGCAATTAAAGAAGATACTAGAAGATCTAACTACCTCACTGACAGTGTCGTTCCGTATCAAAATTAAATTTATAAAAACAAGGAATTAACCCTTACTCAAAAGAATAGTGGCTAAGTCCGAGTGTCGATCCGTGGAGACAATTTGGCTAAATTATGTAGTCATGTAGAGCCGCTTGTGGATAGAATTGATTCATAATATGTCAAACCCATCAAACTCTATGTTTAAGAATGAAGGGCAATTGGGGGTTTAAATTGTTGATCAGGGGAGGAATTGTTTAGCCAGTTCTTTTCATCATTCAGTGGAACATTTGGAAGCGTCACATGAACGTTGTACATGACTTGAATACACAAATGGAGGAAAAGATAAAAGAAACTAAAAAAATAATGTGAAATGAAATAAGATGAAAAGATCTTCAAAAAAAAAAAAAAAAGAGGTGAAAAGTTCTTCTTCTTCTTCTTCTTCCTTTTTTATTTTTTTAAGAAAATGAGAAGAAGTTATTTCATTTGTTTTTCTTTTTTCGTTGACCAATTTAAGATTGGGAGCTTCTATTCGCAGCCCATTTTTCCTCAATACAGCCCATCCAAAATAAATACCAAAACCTTCCTTGTGAAAAGACCATTTAGCCCCTCAAATACCAAAACCTATCTTCTTCTTCCTTCACTTCTTCCACCGTCCTCCCCTGCCCTCCTCCTCCTGCCCCTCAAATCCCTCCTCCTCCTCCAGCCATTAACCCCATTGTCCTCCCCTGCCCTCATCTCTCGTCTCTCTCAATGGAGAACCATGTTTAATCAATGGAGGGATCTTGCAAAGAGTATTGGAGCAATTTACAACTCCAAATCCACCAATGAATGCACAAACACATACTAAGAGTAACCCGGACATGAAGATTTTCGAGCAAAAAATGACCCAAGAGTAACCCATTGCTTTTTCTATTTTTCAGTCGTTGTTCGTTCGAAACGGTACACACAGTCCCGAAAATCGCAATACATTTCGGTAGTTAATACCCGAAATTTACCTATAAAACCGGGAGTTTATATCCGAAATTGGTGATGGTAGTTAATATCCGCAATATTGGCCATAATTCAGTAGTTTGTATCCGAATTATGTGTTTAGTTTCGGGAGTAAATATCCGAAATGTGCCAAAACCAGACGAGGGTAATGTGGGAAATTTTATGGGTTATGTGAAGCAAAAATTAAGATTTGCCACATCAGCAGGGTTTTATTTAGCAAATGGGCTGTATGTAGTCCAAAATGGGTTGCAAATAGAAGCTCCCT
The DNA here is from genome assembly GCA_020921065.1 of Vaccinium darrowii. Taxonomy (NCBI): domain Eukaryota; kingdom Viridiplantae; phylum Streptophyta; class Magnoliopsida; order Ericales; family Ericaceae; genus Vaccinium; species Vaccinium darrowii. The sequence continues at coordinate 33,603,400 of CM037154.1, forward strand.
TTAAGATTTCCAGATAGTTACAAGTCGTCCAAGGTTGAGCCACGACTTCTAATCTCGTCTACTCACTCAGAAGTCAGATCCCATAATTTTACTTTTCAAGAGAGTAAAAACTTTTAATGAACTTCAAGTCAAATTGCTCGTACCCTCTATGAAGGATATTTTGAAAAAGGTTAAATTTCATGGAGACCCCCTTATCTATTCTAATTTTTTATGGACACCTCTTAATCTTTAAAAACGTCTATACTCACCCCCTCATCTATTCAAATTGAAAAAACTCCTTACTCCGTTAATGGAGTACAGAAAATGACTATTTCATACAGAAGAAATTTGACAGTTTTATCTCAGCAAAGCCCTCATTTTCCCAATCCCTTCCGTTCTTCATCTCTCCCTCCTCCCTCCTCAGTCTCATCCAAATTCGTACCCATTAGGATTCTTCCGATCTCTCTGTACCACAAACAAACCCATCAAACTTAAACATAGAGTCAGTGAGAACCATCGAGTATTCGAGTCGATGCAATACCGAGTTTAGGGATGGCAATTTCACCCAAAACTGATGGATACCCAAACAAAACCGATCCAATTGGTGCGGTTTTTTATATTTTTTCCTACCCATGGGGTGCATTTGGTTTTCAAAACATGATACCCAGCGGGTTTGGGTTTGGGTTTGGTCTTAGCAAGTATTCGGCCAAACCCAAACCGATCCATATAACATTATTTATAGGATATATATATACATATTGTTTTTTTTATGTACATGTAATTTTTATTTTTCAATTCATAACTTTCAGTGACTTTTTATTTTATCTCCCTCCTTATTCCTCTCAAATCCCTTAAAAATCTCAAGAGTCTCTATAGGAACCTCTTAAGAAAAGTTTATTATTTAGTTATTTTCCTTGATTATGTTGGAATTTAGATGTTTAATAGAAAAATCATATGGTATATTACTTTTTTATTTTAATATATAATCTTTTTCCTTCATATGTTCATTAATGAAATGAATATTAATGCGGGTTTGGTGTGGTTTGGATAAAATCCAAATCCATATGGTTTGGTTATGGTGCACTAAAATTCATACCCATTGGATATCCGTTTGGATTTGGGTATAGATAAATACTTTGGATTTGGGTATGGTAATTGCAAAACCCGGACCAAACCGATCCATTGCCATCCCTAACCGAGTTACTGAGTCGCTAACTTGCTGCCACAACTCGCCGTGCACCCAGTCGTAACTCCGAAGTTCTGAAATCCAAAGATCAATGACCGGATACCGGGTCAGTTCTTCGTTTGATTTGGGGTCGGGTCAGCTTTTCGTTTTATTTGGGACCGGGTCAATCGATATTTATGTATAGATTGTTGTATGTATACACGTCCCTCGCCGACTCTCTATTATATATGTAGGTGGTTTGGCTAAATTTAAAATACTGATTTTTTGGTTTTTTTCATTGTCTTTATTCAAAAAAAATTTGCATTTGTTAGTTTTGCGTCAAGGTTTTGTGGTTTTTGGATTTATCTCGTCGAGACGAATCCAAAGAGTATAAAATTATGGTCAAAAGTAATAATTTTTTGAATAAAGCCGAAAATAAATCAAAATAAACCAGTTTTTTGGATTATTTTTTCGTCTTTATTCACAAAACTTTAAGTTTGGCTAATAATTTTATATTTTTTAGATTCCTCTCGTCGAGACAAGCCAAGAAACCACAAAAAATAGACCGAAAACTAACAAATGCAATTTTTTTTTTGAATAAGGACAAAACGAAAAAACCAAAAAATTAGTTTTTTCAAATTAGCCAAACCAATGACAGATTCAGCGGTTTTGTTATCTGTAAGTTAATTTTTTGGAATTTAATTTTATTATATATCCAAAACTAACTTAAATAAGTGATTTACTTTAACTGGTGTAAGTAAGTGATTTACTTTAACTGAAATAAGTGATTTACTTTAATATTCCTATAACCTTTAATTTTTGTTTAAATTTTTTACTTTAATATTCCTATAACCTTTAATTTCATAAGTGATTTTCAGGTATTTTTGGAAATTAAATGGTTTCAAATATATTTTAGTTCTTTGCCTTTTGGTTTCTAATTCCCTTTCAATTTCAAAGGGTTTCTTAATCTACAGCCACAATAGTTTAAGGGAATTTTGGTTTGAAAAAATGACCAAATTAATGACATAATTTTTACCAGCAGACGATTGTCACGCCCTCAAAATTTAAAGGATAATTCATAAAGAAATTTCCACGTGGACAGTCAACAAGTCCACGGGCCACGTCAAATCCAATGTTTAATAGTCAAATTCAACCTCAAATTGTCTTTGGGTAACCGAGACCCAAGTTAAGAAAATATAAGTGCAAAGTTATTACAAACCCAAGTAAAAATGTGGTATCCAATAGAGTTACAAAATCATCGGCCTTGTTCGGATCAGTGCGCCAAAAATGTTTTTTGGGAGTTGAACGCTGCTAGTGGCAAGTGGGTCAGTAGGGGGCCCACTATTCCCTAAACAACCCAAGTTCTTTGACTAACAATGACTGGGCTAGTGGGCCCCATTCAACCTTTTTTTGCTTTGTTTTGGTTTTCCCAAGCACAAATCCCCTCTAGTGGTGGGTCCCTCTCACACTTATCAATTGCTGCTGCTCTGGTGGGTTGTCTGAGTACAGTGTTGAACGTCCCCTCTAGTGGGTCCCATTTAAGGACCTTTTCCAAAAAAACATTTTGGACCACAGATCCGAACAAGGCCATCATATTTCAAAAGTATTAAGTATAACGATGATGCTATAACTCATCCTTTAAGCTTTCCAAAACATGCATGCAATCACCCCAAGGACATCCAAGTCAATGCTCCATGCTGGGTACCTGAAATTTTGTAAGGTTGGGCTCACTAGCCCAGTAGGAAAACGTCTATCTATTTTGAATGAAAACGAGATGCTCATGACGTGCAGACGAAAGGCTAAATCATATTATAAGACCAAAAGATTTCTAGATAAGTACAAAGAATGATACAAAGTTCAAAGATAGCCAACTAAATCAACGAGGAAGAAAATCATTTGATAAGGTTGATGGAATCATGTAAATGGGGTTGTGAACGTCACAAGGTCGACAATCATCAATTTGGACCAAGCACCGCTCCATTGTATCCGTCCGTATCCCACACACTACATGTGTTCCAAAAACTTTCATATCATATGTATCTCATTCCTCTTAATCATTTCATTATGTTCCGGGCATGCCATATAGGCCCCGTGCCATTCCGGGCATACCCTTTTCGAGCCCCGTGCCATTCCGGGCATACCCTTTTCGGGCCCCGTGCCAATCATTACCACATTTGTACTTCATTTTGCTCATTAATATCCTTATGGTGTCCATATGTCTCCTCATCTTACTTTCATGTCTAAATTTCGCGCAAAACTCATGTTTCGTGTTACCCGAATGTGTCCCTAAAGGAGATTTTGACCCTAATGTCTAGGATGTCAATGTGACCCTCCCGGACCCTAATATGTGACCAACAACTTACACAAATGAGCCACAATGAACGAATCATGATTTAAGAAATTTTTCGAAAAATATAAGGGGTCCTATTGATAGAAGGTTAGGTCCTATTGATAGGAGACAGATCAGATTGGCCACTATTGAAGCATCAGAGAGTCCTATTGATAGAAGGTAAAATCCTATTGATAGAGCGTCAGAGGCTCCTATCGATAGGAGATCAAGTCCTATCGATAGGGGAGCCATCAGATTGGCCAAAACGAAGAGAGAAAGACTCCTATCGATAGGGGATGAAGTCCTATCGATAGGACAGCACCAGATCCAAAGTTTTACAACTCAAGGGGTGATCAATGGGGCTTCTCCTTGGGCATTTCTTGGTTCCAAATGGACATATTAAGATGTAAAAGAGGTTCAAACAACATAGTAACACCACATACCATCAATTTACAAGATTTGCTATTTTCCCCAAATTCAAGAAATGGACTAAAAATGGGTTTCATATAAATCTCAAGAATCACCATGAAATTAAGAAACAATGGAATGGGTTATCTACCAAATCAAGAGAAGAATAACATAGAAGCTACGAGATAAGGAGTTTCAACACCAATATGACTAGGAGACGGATTTTTCCCAAAGAAATCAACAAGACAAGGAAAACTTAGCAATCAAATGTCTAAACACACACATAAACATCAAATTTGCATTGAGAATTGAAGGATGATCCCCTACCTCTTGGTTTTGCTTCAAGTCAACCCAAAAACGAATTTCTAGATCCCCAATTTGAGCAATCCCGTTTTTGGCCCTCCCAGTGAGAAAAGATGGTATTCCGAGCTCCCAAACACGCGTAGATGATGAATCTTTGGTCAATTTGTGAAGAAGTTTGATGAAGAAGGAGTAATTTGAGCTCAAAGAAGCAAAAATGGAGGAGAGAGGGGGGAGGGGCTGCTTTTTTGGGAGAAGAGGGAGATGATATATCTCTCTCTATACACACACACACATAAATACATAATGATAATTACACCCCAAGCCCAAAGGTGGCTTGTGTAAACCAATTTAACCCCATTCCACTTATATTACACTTCACCTCATCACTTCTGCATATATCACATTTCCCCAAATTACCCCAACATTATTTCCGAAAAAAGATAAAAAAAACACGGGTCCTTACAACGATTGTGTAACAGAAGAGGTCTGAATGGCTAACGGTGAAAGGTGAGGGGGTGAGTATGGACGTTTTCAAAGGTTAGGGGGTGTCTATGGAAAATTGAAATAGATGAGGGGGTCTCGATGGAATTTAACCTTTGAAAAATTATGTAAATTTCTCTTTGACTTTATTAAGTAGACATGTATTTTGAGACACCTCAAATTAAGAAAGTGATCTACAAAATAGGACGGAAGGAGTAATAGTTTATACAAATTAGGTACATATGGGTTTTTTATTACTGTTTTCAATAAGTTTTCTCTCTACTTATTCTCGTCTCTCTGTCTCTCCGCTTATTACCCTAAAACCCTCTTTCAAGACATTTAACATTATTTTTGTAACTGCTTCACTGAAATTTCACAATACAAACTCCGTAAGCTTGTAATTTTGGGACAATCAGCCTCGTTAGTTATGAATTGGTGTCTTCTTTCTTGCTGGAGTGTAGTCCATAGTTATCAAGTCTTCCCCGTTAGTTTCTCTTTTCTCCTTTGGCTTGAGGTTATCATGCTTACTACTTTCTCTGCATAAACTTCTTGCTGCAACATTCACGAAACACCAATAAAGAAACAAGACGGAGAAATATCTACTTCTACAACAAATATTAAAAGCACAACGGCAAACACCAGCTGAGACCCAAAAAATAGGAAGACAAGATGCCAACAGAAATAACAGGACCGCTAGAAAGAAATGCCCACACCTAACATCCCAACACTCTCCAAATCTCGAAACCCAACTCGGAGTGAAAAGAGATGAGATGCTAGCTACTTCATTTGTCCCGTATTATTTGCTCCGTACGAAAGACAACAAATATTGAACGGATCAAGAGCACAACGGCAAACACCACCCGAGACCCAAAAAGTAAGAAGACAAGATGCCAACCAAAACAACAGGAACGCTAGAAAGAAACGCCCAAACCTAACATCCCAACACTGTCCAAATCTCGAAACCCAACTGGGAGTGGAAAGAGATGAGATGCCTTTACCTGCAGCTGGGATTGATAAGAAGCAAAGCAATAGAATGGCCACAAGAACAAGACGCTTGTTGCTCGGCAACACATCCATCTTTCTTAGTTTCTTCTGGTTTGAAACATCTCTATGGAATAGCTTAATCTCTCTTGCATATATATAGACCGAAAAGAAGGGGTAGATGGCTATGTATACTGCAGTACTGGACTGTGTTGTGATTGATCATGTCGTAACTCTTTAAGTAGAATTTAATTCCCTTGGCCCTCATGGGTCACAGGCTGATACATTTTTTCTTGGAGTTTTGCCTAAGAAATTCCTGCATAGTGCATGTAAATTATGTCACAACTTACAAACTAATTGAAGAGTTTATCCCAAGGGATGCTATGGAGATCGAGACCTGAGGCTTAAGATCTACAGTTCGAAACCTTCAAGGTGCTATCAAGTCTTGTGTAGCAAGTCCGTTTTGCCACTTGACTTCAATTGGCCCCCACTGTTAGACACCCTGAGTTAATAAAAAAATTAACTAAAGAGTAATTATATACAAATAAACGAAAGGAAAGGCTCAAGTGATCACAGATTTATTTGGATCCTATCTCAAATTTAAATTTGAAGTCTGTCATGCTACCCTACTATGTTCAACTTATGAATCTAGCCACTCTCTAGTAATGGGAGAGGAGCTTCCTGTCCGGTTCGTATTTTTTGGGGTACTTGAAGCGCGCAAAAATTTCGTTTTTGCATTGGACACTGTTTGATAAATCAGAATCAAACGAGCTTTTACAGTTTTGTTCCACACGAGATACTGTTTGATAAATTATCCCAAAGGATTTACCTTGAAAAAAGTGGGAAAAGAGATTGCAATCTAGTGTGTCTGGAACATTTTTTTCAAGATTAATGTGATTCGATTAGTTATCAAAAGATATTCAATCAAAACAAATTCTTGCTCGGTTGAAGTACTCGACGAAATCTACCTAATGTATGATTCCGATCATAGACATGGGTCTGGTATGGGCCCAAAAAAGGAGGAACCAGACAGGAAGCTCCTCTCCCATTACTGGAGAGGAGCCAGATCCTAAAGTTATGTCACTTTTACATCATTGCTAAAATTCTTGACTGTTATCATCTAATGTACCTTACCACAAATCTGAGGGAAAAAAGACTATTTCAAACCTCATTACTTCTGGCACTAGTTGCTAGTCAATAAATATCTTAATGTGCATGCAGTTTAGCTTACGCACACCTCAATTAATAATAGAAGAAGCTTCAATCTCACAGTGCACTAGCGGAGTCAGTAAAAGCCGTTGCAAAGTTCCGCCTGGCCCTATAAGAATTGATTGTTGGTTTTTGTACCAAGCATGGCTATTTCTCGTTCATTATTCAATTACCTGTTGAACCACTGTATGCTAGTGTGGGAGGAGGTAATTTGGTGATAACAAAATATACTAGTCACTTCTACTGAATACTGATTAATTGGAGGAGAATGATTTTGTTGATTAATTGAACAAGAAACAACTCATTAATGAGGACAGGGAAGTGAGAGACACACGGTTGGTAGGCTCCTTTTCGGATAAGGCAATTGTAATTGACCTTTTAGGGAAGCTTGTGGTACTAGATGCAATTTATCAATTTTGTGGGCACTTCCTGTCCTGTAAAAAATGTACAGATGTTAAGGCATGCTGTATCTTTGTAAGTTGACATTATGATATAGACAGAGATATTGAGACTTGAAGTGCATCATTTTCTTTTTTCGACCGTCAATGTCCTTAGGTCAGCTTACAAGCCCCTCGACTAATTCCTCTCCTGATTCTGTCAAGTTTATGTCATCCATGCCGGGACTAGGGGGTTTACAAGTTATTATTTTCTCGCAACTTGCTCTTATAATCGAATCTTGATCAATTGTGTAGGGAACAAATTCACCAACCAATCGGACTAACCCCACGGGATAATCTTGATCATTTATGTAGGGAACAAATTCACCAACCAATCGGACGAACCCCACGGGAAAAAATTGCGTCATATAATTGCACATATGAAAAGTTGGATGCTTGAATGCTGGTACTTACTGTCCATCTGCACAAGAATGTTCATTATCAGTTTCTGGATGAGTTACTAAGCAGACACTTCTAGAGGAATTCTAAGTTTTGTTCCTATAGATAATGCATGTTTTTCTTAGCATCAATCATAGTGCACCTACCACCCGCTCTTTGTTGGATCTAACATTTGCAGTCGGATTTGCAGGGAAAGGAAAGGAACATGAGAAACTTGTTTTTTTTAATTCCACACATAAATGGTCAAAGCAGAGGATGAAAACCAGGCATTCTACTCGTTCGCCGAAAAGATTTACTTTACACTCCTATAGTTTGCCGGCAAACAACAGGTATTCTCCATTGACACAGTTACAAAAGCCTAACTGAGACAACTGGACTTGCTTTGGAAGCAGCCAAGACTGCACTGGTGTGGGAATGGAGTTTCATGAACTACATGGGCCTTCAGTTCTCATGTATGCTAAGTTAATAGAGGTCTTAGTACTGAAGTAAAAGTTATACCTTCGCCTTTGGAACATTTTCCACCTCAAAATTTCTCTTCCACAGGCGAAGCATTTGTTCATGGACATTTGTAGAACACATCTCGTACCCCAACTGCATGAAAATTTCACTAAACGGATGACAGTTCAACGTTGCAACCTCGATGGAACCAAAGGAATCTACAAAAAAATAAATATTCCACGTAAGAGAATGGTACTTTCGTCTATTCTCTCCACAAGTAGGCAACCAAGCTGCAATATTCTCATAACTGTAAACTTCTATTGGTGATATCACTAGAACTCCAACTATGTCCGATGATCAAAAGTGCCCATGTAAGAGTAATTTGCACTAAATCTATAGCTATAATTTAAGTATTAAACTGGAGACAACGTTATGGAAACGAAGTAAAAACTAATTTGCAGAAACTTATAAGACACCTGAACCAGGATCCATTTGCATGATTCTTGAAGCGTTACGCTCCAAATTTCTCATTAGCAATGGCAAAACCTCAGTTTGGTCTGTTGAAACTCCATCACATCCCAGCAATGTGATGCCTGAAAAAACACAACTAACACTATCAATTGCCTGAATAACAGATTATAATAAGTAAGAGCCCTCTCTAAGATAACACTTATATAATTACCCCTTTAATGTCAGAAGAGACTGACCTAAACCAGCAACTCCACATCCTGCCCCAAGTTCAATAGCACGTTTTCCGTTCAGTTTAGAAGGGCAAAATATCTTCCCTTTCTGCAATTCTTTTCCTGAGACACACAACCAAAGGCCATAAGCGAAACAGTGACAGTCAAGAACTACATGTGTGACCCCTTCCTAGCAATATAATCTTTCATAGGAATTGGCTAGAAATTCTACTGGGTAAGAGAACAGGCAAGAGTTCCGGCATTCAATCTCAATGTCTGCTAGGTAAAAAGTAAAGCCATGTGCAAATCTTCTTCATTCATCTTCTACTACCAAAGAATCTTTATCTGTCTTCCTTTTCTCGTACCTCTCCCCTAATCTAGTAATAAGGCCTTCCGAGGTAATCTTTTCTCTTGGACCATATATTAGCATTTGCTTGTGTGTTCCCAGTAGTTATTCTAAGAGAGGGGTTTGAGCAGGCCAACTAGTTGAATCGATTTCCACTCACGCACCTTACTTTAATTCATGTTTACGAATACCTTCTTCCATTCATGTGCAATACCCTTCCCAACTTACTCAAAAGTTGGCTCAAGCAAGTCTGGAGGAGACTAGATTGAAGGAGTTGAAAAACAAAGTGCTCAATTGACTTTATTTATTAAGCACCGTCGAAGTATAGCATAGCGAGTGAAACGGCGAGTTCGAACCGACAACAGATGCTTCACGAAGCCAGTTCTAATATCGCCATTATCACGCTCTCATGTTAGCATATAAGCTTCTTGAGAACAATGATCCGTCTTGCCTCTTGGGTTTGGTTTCCTCAATCAATATAAAATAAAGCTGCAATGATCTTTAACAGCTTCAGCTTTTAAATGGTAAATAAGTTTTTTGTCAACACTCAGTGCTACAATGAGTTCAAGAAATGCAAAGTTCATGGTCTTTACGTGGCTTTAAGTACCATCTCAATCAGAAATAATAAATTTTGAGCTGCAAAAGCTATTGTGTGCTGGCATCCTAGAGAGGACTACTGTTTTCCTCTAAGCCTTCCCTGTCCGCTCTCCTTCACCCAGAATGAATAGAGTATTGAATGCTCAATCATGACATGCAAGAAGTAACAACTTCCTAAAGATGCACATAGCTCTGGATTAGAAAAGGAAACTACCTCCTGTAAGGCAAAAAAAAATTCCAACAGATTAATGCTTAGGATTGGGATCCTAAACAATTGCAACAATTCCAAATTCGCGACGGCTGTGAGGGAAGTTCGCGGTGGATATCCGTGTGTGTCGTTTTTGTGGAGGGTTTAGGGAGGGTAATCATGTCCACACGGATTTTAGAATATCCTTTTGACTTATCTGTAAAAGAAGTGATGTCCTTATTATAACCAGTAGAAAAAAGCGTGTGACTTTCGGTTAAAAAGGGTAGAAAAATGTTGTATTTTTGGCAAAATTTTCCTTGTGAAGAGCACCAAGTTTTTAGCAAAAAGAATATGTGAGAGAAAATTGAATTTTAACAGTTTTTAGCTAATGAAAAATAAAATTGGTTTTTGTAACTAAAGATAGTACTATTAATATTATAATGGGAAATTGGGAGGCTGAACAAAAGATTGCGCACACGCATCCCGTGTGGCCACGCTTCTGGCTAATCATAATGGGAATGCAGACTCCGGCAATGGGTGGTGGCTGGGAACGAGTTTTGCTTCAACTTCCCAACTCGCTTTGTCGTCCATGGGTTCCTCCCCTTTTCTTCGCATCAGCGTGTACCAAAAAACCATCGAAAACCTGTCCCTTTTGTCCCTCGTTATCTCCTAATTCCAGTAAGCTCGTACACGGTGAATTTGGCAGAAGCAAGTGTTTTCGCCCGTCCGGTGACCAACAGCCGGAAACGGTACTGGTTCCCAGTGTTGACGAGGATGAGGACGTCAGTAACGACATTCAGTCGAGAGGAGCTACGATAGGAGAAGCTTTTCTCCAAGGGAATTCGGCTATACTCTCCGCCTGCGTTGTTGGTCTCCTTACTGGCATTACTGTCGTCCTCTTCAACAACGCGGTGAGTGAGTGCTCAAATTGGGCCTTCACAACAAACTAGACTTTTTTGCTTGGTTCTCCTTCCTTTTGCTTAAGATAAGATGCTACTGTAGCTTTCCATGGGTATTAATTGTTAAAGAGTCTGAGAACCCTGTTCTAAAAAACAGAATCTGGGCAAACTACTTTGACCCTTTATACCTCTGGATTGTTGTATATTGTTTTCAATAATCTAACATTCTCATGGTGGATATTCTCATGGTGGTATAATTATCTATATCTTGATTAACTTGCAAGCTGGTTATTTTCTTTTGCTTATGTTTTTAGGTGCATGAAATACGAGATTTCTTCTGGGACGGGATCCCATCTAGGGGTGCTTCATGGTTGAGAGACAAGCCCGTTGAAGTAGTATGGGAAAGAGTAATCGCAGTTCCAGTTTGTGGGGGATGTATTGTTGGCTTGTTGAATGGGCTTCGAGGCACTCTAGACAGTCCGGCAGAAAGTGTTTCGATGTCTAATCTGAAGGCTGTATTGGAACCAATTCTGAAGACAATGGCTGCATGTGTTACCCTTGGGACAGGGAATTCATTAGGGCCGGAAGGTCCTAGTGTTGAAATAGGTACATCCATTGCCAAGGGCGTTGGTACTTTGTTTGATAGAAGAGCACAAAGGAAGCTTTCTCTTGTGGCTGCTGGATCAGCTGCTGGACTCTCTTCTGGTTGGCAATTCCCCATCACTACGATCCTACATTATGTTCGTTATATGCCCAGCTTCTTTCCTTTGCATAATTAAACTGCATACACATGATCTAAATTGGAAAATGCAACTAAGTGAAATTGTATTTTAACTTTCAGGCTTCAGCCTTGTTATTGTGAATTTGAACGAATGTCCAAGACATACCTAGCTAAGCTAAAGGAAACTGAGTTTCTTTCCAGTATATAATCACTATGGAAATGAATTACATACTAACGAGACTCATAGACAAGTAAAGAGAGAAGACAAAAGATCTTCCTACGGTTTTTATAGACCATGAGAGACATGAGATAGGGTTACCCAAAGTGGTGAGTGTTGGAGGGAAAGAGAGGGCGTAGATGAGGGGCAGAGAAGCCTGAGATGAAGAAAATGTACGTTTGGGCGTCCAACTAATACAATAGTTGATATATTTGATGAGGGTGAAGGCGTCGGCAAAGGAGCCCATTCGATAAGGAAGATAAGCTAAAGCCCCTTTAAAGAAGGGCATAAAGAGGGGTGCTTTGGCCATTTATTTGTGCACTGGAGTATATGATACATCAATGTATACCTATTGACAAATGGAATAGTGAAAATGGATCCATATCCTACCAATTAGTAGCAAACAATGCTTATTTTGGTTTGGGTTACATGAACATTGGTGTGTCTGTGAGTTTATTTGTGAAGACCAATATTCTTGAATCTTAATGATAATGAAGTGTTATCTTTTAATTTGTTGTAATGTGGGTTAGTTTTGTAATCTCATATTTCTCTCATAGAAACACATGCAGGGTGAATAGTCTAATGAATCAGTTATAATCTTGAATCAGTTATATTTCTGATCCTAATTCTTAGACTTCAATTTAGTTTGGTATCACAACCAGGGAGGATTTTGGTGCTGATTGCAATCTGACATATGCAGTATGATGGTCAACTAGGCAAGGGGATGCACTTAAACCCTACCCTTGGTATTCCTTCAAAATCTTAGCCCATATTCGAAGCCATTTTCTAGCCTATGAGAAAGTGAAGGTGCCGAGTAGACCTTTTGGGAGATACCTAGTTTGTGGATGTGATGAGGGCAGCAACAATTAGTAAAGTGCTCGATGAGGGTAACTTGGTAATTGCAACAATCATAATCAAAGGGTAGCATGTCATCCAAGGATCGGTCATTCAAGGGTCATCCATGGTAGTTGATAGGTCAAGGGTCGTCCATGGTAGTTGATAGGTCAAGGGTAATCATTAATATTCATCTAGATATATTAAACACATTTCTAGTTCATTGCATCTAATTGTTAGTTGGTTCAATGTATGCATTTATATCTAGGATCATTCACATATCTTATTAATTGCATGCATTTAGTTAGGTTCATTCACAAGCACTTAATTAGGTTCATTTAACTTAGACTTCTAGTAATTCATAAGGCCATTGTTTAGCCTATAAATATGGATGTAATCTTTCATTTTAAAACAAGAGATGATTAATGAATTGAGTTTACAAGGCCGAGGCCATTGTGATTGGGGTTTGGGCTGCGGTCCTTCCTTGCAGAAACGCCTGACGCTTGCGAGGATGAAGCACCTCTATCTCTCTTTCCCTCTCTTCCTCTTCTCATTCGTTCCTCTCTTCTTCTTTTCACACTTTCTTCGAAGTACTATTCTTATTTCCCACAAAACCACCATGATTCCTATTGTAGGTGGCAACACTCAGGCGTCCTAAAACTGTCCTACATCAGGATTTTTTTTAATATTCAAATCTTCCATTGACATATTTAGGTTCCTTTGTATGTGTTTCATTATGTAGCACTTATTACAGGGAATTTTGTTTATAGCCTTTTTTTTTCCCTTTAGGATTGGAGTTTGCTAACTATTTCTATGTGTAAGCTATGTTATAGGTTTAAGGTCTAAATTACATAATATACTTCCTCTCCCATTTTGTTTGTTTGTTTGCATGATCTTAGAATTGAAGTCACGGTAGCTGTCACCGTCGGAGTAGCTCTTGGACGTTGTCTCTCCCTTCGTTGCATGGTCACTAGTAATTTCACAACTCCTACATGTTTGAATTTGACTCATGGTCGCAAAAGAGTCCTTTCTTCACATGCAGTTGACCCGACCCACAATCCTTCGACCAGTCTCCTTCACTGCAAAGCAAGTCACAAACGAAGGCCAACCCCCACCCACGGACCAGTCACGTGCCAGCCGAGTCTTATTAAATGAAACTAGTACAATCGAGAGCTCCATGAGCTTCGAACCTTCAACGACCACGTCACCACAACCATTCCCTTAAGGCATCAACCAACCATTGCAGCCGTCCTTCCTTATCGTTTGACCAACCTAATCCATTTTGCATACCTGTTTTGCTGCATGATCTATTTGAAGTCCTTAATGACCCAACCCATCTGAACATTCTAGCAGGCGCACCCTGCTGACCCAACCCAACCAAACATTCTTTCGTACTGGTGCCATATTTTTTTACTACCTCCGACATTGTTTTACGGTTTCACCTTCCACATTGTAGTCTATGGCAGTTACATCTCCCCTGCCTCAGTCTCTTGCCTACATTGGTTCACTGCCAATCAGGTTTGCAATATTCTCCTACTTCATGTAGCTCCAGTGTTTAAAAGTGCTGCCTAGACCGACTAGTCCCCACCTAGGCGCTAGGCGGTGGTCCAACGACTAGATTAGGAAGTCGACTAATCGGTGCCTAGTCCTTGCCAAGGGCGCTAGGCGGCCGACTAGTCTACGCCTAGGCCCTAGGCGCCCCTTCTCCGCCCAACTAGCGCCTAGCGAGTTTTAGAACATTGTGCAGCTCTATGAATCATGGATATTTGTCACTGTTTGGTAGACATATTTGTCATAGAACCAAAGCAAGGCTTACAAGTACACTGGGACATACCTCAGGCACGTAGAATACTATCTCAAAACAAAGACAACAAAGACATAATGAAAGAATTCTTGAGATGTCTATACAAAGACAATAAAGTAAAACAACCAATTAAGGCTTCAAGAAATTGGAAGAGATATTTCAAGCTTAGCAGAGTTGCTTATTCACTACAATTATGAAACACGGAGACTTCGTTTTAGTTGGTTTATCTGTGTCTGACACGTGTATGAGACCGACACTCCTCGGACATTTTGGTTTATGTCACTTGTAATTATCATTTTTACTCAACAGATGCGTAGGCATCTCTTATGTCTTGATCCTAATGACCCTAATATTCTTGTTTTAAACATCACGACATACTTTTACCAGTTATGGTATTTTTATTTTCCACGAAACAGGGTTCAATGCTGCTGTTGCTGGTTGCTTTTTCGCTGTGGAATCAGTCCTATGGCCATCATCAACAGAATCATCTTCATTGCCAGCAAATGCTACTTCAATGGTCATACTCAGTGCAGTGATAGCATCTGTGGTATCAGAAATTGGTCTTGGCTCTGAACCTGCCTTTACAGTGCCGGTTTATGACTTTCGTTCTGCAAGTGGTACGTCCTAAATTTTTTTTTTTCATTACCAAAAATCCCCGCTTGATAATGATAGGGCTCTTCTTCCATTATGGATCTCATATATTACACAGTTTAGTATTTTTATTATGTATAATCAGAAGATAAAAAGTTTTAGAACAAATGCATGAAATTTCAAGATAACTGCAGAAAGTCACTTATCAGGAAAAAAATAAAAATAAAAAATGAGAAAGATGCATCTTCTTCCAAAGTAGCCTTATAGCCTACATAATTGGGCATGTTAATTATTAATTCTATTCTTTTGGTGCATATGATAGATTCATTGATTGATTTGGCAGTCGTCTCTTCAGCCAGCACCACCACTAATGAATGAATTGGAGAACACAGACCAAACTTTTCAATGCTTTCATTAGGACTTAATCGCACATTCTAAGCTTCTTTGTTTTCAGTGGATAAGTTTGATAAGTTGCAGATAATGAAAACGGATTCTCTATTTCTGATTAAGATGAATACAACCCTAATACAAGATAAATAGAAAACATAAGGTAACCCTAAATGACTATCCTACCGTACATGAAAATATACAAAAGAAATACAGAAAGATGCATTCGCATAGTTTTGTTAAACTGAAGCTTTTTAACTCATTCCAGAACTTCCATTGTATCTTTTGCTGGGTATCCTCTGTGGCTTGGTTTCATTGACCTTATCTAGGTGCACGTCATTGATGCTTGTAACTGTTGAAAATGCCCACAAGACCATCGGCATACCAAAGGCCATTCTCCCTATACTAGGTGGGTTATCTGTTGGGCTGATTGCCTTGGCATATCCAGAAATTCTCTATTGGGGTTTCGAGAATGTTGACGTTCTGCTTGAATCTCGGCCATTTTTGAAAGGTCTCTCCGCTGACCTATTGCTTCAGCTGGTGGCAGCCAAGATAGTAGCAACTTCTTTATGCAGGGCCTCTGGATTAGTGGGAGGGTACTATGCTCCTTCTCTCTTTATTGGCGCAGCAACGGGAATGGCATATGGGAAGTTTATTAGTTCCACAATTTCTCAATCTGATCCAATCTTTCATCTGTCCTTCTTGGAAGTTGCATCACCACAAGCATATGGCCTGGTAATAGATATATGCCATTATCATAAGATAGTATAATTCGAAATACGCATTTCAGACATACAAGTACCAATTTTGCAAGGGTAATATGGATGAATCTCGTTGGCGTTGCTGCTCGCTCTCTGAATGTGAAGAGCTTGTATAACTAATCTCTTTTGGTTTAACCTTGACAAAGTGTCAGGAACTATGTGCTAATATAGTTCAAAACGGGAAGGTACTGCTATGAAATAGGCCAAAGGCTCCTATTGCACTTTGCGAAATTGGGCCTGAAGCTCTAAGAGCACTAATGGGTGCACCTCTAAAACAATAAATTTTGTGAAATTTAATGTAATAATTTGGAAGGTAATACAATACAAACCAAGAATTACCAAATTAATGTTAGATAGCTTAATCTTGCTATGTTTAATAGCTACGTAGCATGGACACGGGACACAGGATTTTCTAAAATGGGACACGTACTCGGCAGGAGACACGGTAAAAATAAATACAACTAATTAATAATATTATTTTTTACGAATGAAAAATATAGTTATAGGTATAAGTCTAAAGCTTCAATAAATATGAACAAGCAATATGTATCATTTTACACTTGTAACCCAAAATATTTGAAGTAAATACACATTTACTCCCAAAAAAATTTAAAAAATTTAAATTTATTGGACACCCCATGTGGCGTGTCCCGTACGTATTTTGTCTTGTCCCCCGTGTGTCCCCGTGTCAGATATCGGGACACTGCCTCTAGGAGTGTTGATGCTTTATAGGTTAATAGTAAACCAGGGTCAAGGCTATAGTATCTTGGGGTGTGGTGTGATGTTTTAGGAAAAACAAGTTTTACTTTTTCTTTTCAAACAATAAGACTGATGTTCAGTGGTGATAATACATGTTAGAACCTCGTATAAAATCCGTAGAAAAAAACAAGGTATGTAGTAACAAGCATACAAAAAAATTACTCGAGTATCTCTCATTTTCCCCTTAAACTTCCTTGACTGAATATATTTTTACAAAAAGAGGAAAGCAGAAATAGATCTTAGTAGATATCCACTATTATTGGTGATACAACTCTTTCTTGCTCGATGTCTCCTACGTTTTTGTGCTCTCTATGTTTTGGTGGAAAAAAAAGGATTCTTCGATTTCCACTATTGTTCTTGGCGATTTCAACATAAAACAGGACTTTTGAGTATCAGTAATCTATCTTTGATTGGAAGGAAGTAGACCAATCATGCTTACAAGAAACTAAATAGTAGAAGCAAGCTATCCTTTACCCATAATTGTTGCTGTATTTGGAGGTTTGCTCTAATGCAAAGTGCGGGAACCCTTCCCTGTTTCTCAACATTATGTGCGTCCCTGCTACGCCCCTTGCCCATTTTTCTGCATCCAAAGGAGATGAACATGTTACTTAGAGGAACGTTGTATATTTCCGCAAATATTCTTAGAATCCTTATTTATGAAGAAGTGTGCTGCTGTCAGCTACATATTGCACGTCTCCTTTACCTGGCCTGTGACTAGGAATAGAAAGGCAGACTTAAAGTTTGCCTACTATACAAAAGTAGGATGGCCAGTGGATAGAGCAAAAAACGTGAAACAGCATGTTCAGTTAATCCACGACCAGTGGGATCAGATATTTTCAAACAGTACATGCGATGAACACCTTGAAGAACTTTTTAGGATTATTTAGGTTTGTGTGCTCTGAAGTTTATGTTAGTTTATGTTGTCTCTTCTTTTGTTGCTGATAGTTAGATGTTTTACGATGATGTGGTTTCAATGGTAGAGTTTGTATGTGCAGGTTGGAATGGCTGCAACTCTTGCAGGGGTCTGCCAAGTACCTCTTACTGCAGTTTTGCTTCTCTTTGAATTGACTCAGGACTATCGAATAGTTCTACCACTTCTTGGAGCCGTGGGGTTGTCTTCATGGATTACTTCTGGGCATACAAGTAGAACATATAGGGATACTGAGAAACCTGAAGAGGGAAGCACTCGTGCAACTATACAACCTGATATATCTTCTTGCAACATAAACGAGCTTGCTTCTAATCATTCAATTGCTGCAAAACCACCCTATGCGAGCAACCTGTGTAATATTGAAAGTTCCCTCTGTGTAGATGATTCTAATGATTATACCGAGGAGTTAGAAAGGCGGATTCTTGTTTCACAAGCAATGAGGACAAGATTTGTGACTGTCCTGTTGGGCACTTTGATAACAGAAGCTGTAAATCTCATGCTTGTAGAGAAGCAGTCTTGTGCTGTGATTGTCGATGACTCCAACCACTTGATCAGCTTGCTTACACTTGGAGAAATTGAGGAATTCAGCAAATCGTCAAATGGTAAAAACAGAAGACCTGAGGTATGACATCCTTCATCTAAAGCTCATTGCAAATTAAGTTTTGAAACCAGCTGCACAAGAAAAAATGGCATTGGAAAACCAGATTAAAAAATGTGGAAAAACACGGAACAATCCTGGAAGGAGAAGAAAATACAAGTGAGTTAGGCAAGTCGTAGTACTTGTTGAAGTAGTTCAATTCAAACTACCCACTTCATTTTCTTATCTTCAAGGTGGGAATGACTTGAATATATTCAGAAAGGAAATCTGTGTGAGCAATTAACCCAATTTGACACTAAACTCAAGGAGGGAGTATGAATATCCCTGAACAATGCCTAGCCCCAACCAAACTAAAATGAGTTATTTGCTAGATACTCCTATAAGGGATCCTGACATGTCATTTCTGTATTCAATCAAAGCAATGGTGATACTTCAGGTACTGCCAGCCGTTTAGAGCAAAGATAGTTTTGAAATTTATTAAACTAAGTTTAGAAAATGGCCATAAACTTTTGGACTTCCCGTTGTGGTTGACTATTCTATTAGGGAACCTCAGTGTCCCTCCATCTGAATTTCACTCATTTTATATTCTTCTTACAGGAGGTCTTGGTGTCTGAAGTACATGCTATGCATGACGAAAAGTCTCAGGTGCTTTGGACAGTAACACCTGATACGAATCTATTTTCTGCTCGAATGATTATGAACAGACATGGTGTATGTCACCTTCCAGTTATCATTGAGCGTGTTGAAGACCAAAGAGGATTGCTTGTTGGCCTTTTAGACAGAGAATGCGTCAGCCTAGCTTGCAGGTTCTGCTGCCAAATTTTTGCTTTAAACTTTTAGGCAGAGAATTAATCTCTCTCGCTCTCTCTCTCACTCTCTCTCACACACACACTCAGACAAAAGGTTAGATTAGATTGACCCAAACACTAATCGTAAAAGCAGAATATTGAAAAAAGGTAGATCTAATCAAGGTTAGATTAGTTTGAACTGGAAACTAACCATAAGAGCTGAATGTTGGAAAAAGGTAAATGTAATGCTGCTATGTCCAACTAAAGCTGAAACTAACCATAAGAGCTGAATGTTGGAAAAGGTAAATGTAATGCTGCTATGTCCAACTAAAGCTAATTTTCGTCAATGCAGTCTATAATGTTGGGTTGGTTGGGTAGGAATGACATAGATCTGGGAAAATTTTCAATGACCACGCATTAGGTTTGGGTCGTTTGACTATAATGCAATCTCTATCTCTGTGGACTGTCGTATTGGAAATTGGTGATGCGACGGTACCAGTTGAAGTTTTGAGTTGATTTAGGACCGTCCAAAGGGCTCTTTAGGGGTTTTATTGTTGAGAATCGGTGCGAAGGGGTTGAAGACAGGAAAGACCCGCTTTCATGTAGGGAATTATTCATGGTAATATTTCATAAACCATCTTTGTTCAATAAATTAAGTAACATAGGCGGGGGTAGAGGTAGCACCCCCAGCAGCTTCACCGCTTTCATATTGCCCATGAAATTGACAACAGAGATCAGTGTAGTTTTCAATTCACAGGGGTATTTAGGGAATGTAGAGAAATCTTATTGGAAGTCTCTGTTCAAAATAAGTTCCTCAATTCACAGGGGTATACTAGTTTCATTTTTTGTTACCCTCTATCCAGGTTTCTATGGATACAAACATACAATAGACTTTTTTAGATACAGTGGAGAAATGGGAAAACATTGGGAAATAATAACGGAGAAACCTATGGTACAACACCAATAAAGAATTGGCTACATTGGTTACTAAAAATATGAGTAGCTAAAACCAAAAGAGTATGTAACTAATACCAAAAACCTGTTTAAGTCAAAAAAATGCGCAACTATTTTGGAGTTTAATATGCACCCCTACTCGTGACTTGACCAAAAAATGGTGCATTAACAAATAACATAAGAATGCCTGGGTACAAGCCAAAAATTATCACCATAAAACGGCATCCGGTTGAGCCGAAGGAACTTAGGATGAAATAATGGTAGGGTGGGTTTAGCCAGCATGTTAGAAAGAACCTGCAAGGGTGGGTGGGTTATTTTTTTTTTTTTCCTTGTTTCGTACTACAGCCAACCAACATATTAACCGATCGATTACGATAAATTGGATCATATTTTGCAGTTTTTTCTTTTGCATGATCTCAACTTGACATGATTGTGGAAGAGGTTCAAGAATCCGTTTTCTTTTAGTAAGGGCTAAAATCACTTATTTTGGCTAAAAATATGTGTCATGCTCCAAAACTATGACCATACACTTCCAAGGTACACCCGTGCGTAGCATTTCTATGTACACTACCTAGGTTTACCATAGTGTTTTCTCCAAAAATAACATGCAAAAAAGAAGTAAAATGATGACATAAAAGAGATACAGAGGAAGGCAGTACTTTGCAATTCCAAATATCTTCTTTGATGTAGAACTTCTGAAACGTGTTGATAGCATCAATATACAAAAAGAAGCAAGTTAACTATCACGGAAGAGCAAGGAAATGTAGTTGTGTGCTTCAAGATCCAATGCTCTTAATACCTTGCCTTACTATACTCTTATGTGTGCTTAGCTTGTTATTCATCTTTCAATTTTTTGTTTTAATCCCACTCATGGCACAGGGTTTTAGCAACCAGAGAATACTTCGGCCAGTTTCCTTACTGGGAAGGCCCAACAACAGAGTGAGCTTGATGAACCTGCTCATCGTTTTCACCAGGACAAATTCATGGTACCAAATCTAGCGAGGCTTCATCAGCAAGTGAATATATTGCGTCACCTTGAAGAGAGTGAAAATCCCTCCCTGAAGGACTTTTGTGGATCATGAGGTATCTGGTAGTGTAACACCCTACACTTTGCATGGTTAATTTAGAAGTTACGTGGTCATGATTTAATCGCTGATACCATGAGTGGGTAAGTAATGGAAATTTTTAGGTTAGAGGCATAAGCATCATATTCATCAGTTTCAATGTTTGACACCTAGCAACCATAAGAGCTCCGTGCCGCTCTCCTTCTTCCTTTACCAAGACTTCAAGAAGGAAACCCTAGGCAATTCGTGCTTTCTAGTTCACAAATTGAGAGAAACTTACCTTGTTTCCTGAGGGCTTTGTGTTAGAGAAGAGAGACAAGCTATAATTGAAGATTTTGAGAGGTAATGTTCTCAGACCAGATTTCTATGAGTTTGTGGTGTTAGGTGATTAGAGGGTGAACCATTGCATCTCCATGTAGGAATTTCATGAATTGAGCATATACAGGTTTTGCTTGCACCAAGTCTGTTGTATAACTTGCATAAGTGCCATGAATTCTGTAACTTTAAACCTTTACCACAGGTGGTTGATGTTGAAGAATAGATGTGGGTGCTACTAGGTTGGCTTAAATCATGTTTTTGGTTAGTTTTGCTATTCCCGCGTAGAACCTGACAGCACTGACGCACTTTGGGAAAACGACCATGTCTCCTAGCTTGAGATTCAGAATCACACACTGCACGCAAAGGGAAATGGTTTCTCTGCATTCAATTTACTTTTCTTTTTGCAGGAATCAACTGGTTCGACTAGTAACTTGGGTTTGCTCTGGGAAAACTTGGGTGACTGTTTTGTGGTTGCATTTCCTTGGAAGGTTGAACTTAGTTGATACAATGCATTTCCTTCCAAAGAGTCTGCAAGGAGGGATGTTAGAAGGTTTTGCTAACGAACAGCGAATAGAAATTGCAGTGATATTCTGATCCTATTTTTTTTCTTACATTTTATTGTCTCTATTTTTTCTTTTTTGTGGAAAGGAAGTATAAGGATATTGTAGGGCACTCAGGACTGCTCATTTGGTCAGAGGTTCTAGCCTTGTCACCCTTAGCCCTCCTCCCTTGAGTTAGATAAAATTCTTCCACACACCAAAAAAAAGGTCACACGTATTTATTGATAGTCTTGTGATCGAGATGAGAACTTATGTATATTAAGGTTTTTTTTTTTTTGGATCAGCATTCAGCACTTATGTATATTAAGGTTGAAATGATGTTTCTGTGACGTGATTTACTAAAATATTAACGTAGAGCTAACGATGTGTTTGGAGATTGAGGAAAATGAGAGAAGGGGGAAAAATATATGTAAGTGGGAAATGGAAGGAAAATGGGAAGAAAATTTCAGTATTAACAAAACTTGAAGTTGTTACTATTTT
Organism: Vaccinium darrowii; assembly: GCA_020921065.1. Classification (NCBI taxonomy): domain Eukaryota; kingdom Viridiplantae; phylum Streptophyta; class Magnoliopsida; order Ericales; family Ericaceae; genus Vaccinium; species Vaccinium darrowii. The sequence goes on from CM037154.1 coordinate 33,626,004, forward strand.
AGTTCCTCTTTCTCTCCATCCCAAATAGGAGAGAAATAATGTTAGGGACACGCCACTCCACCAAACCAAACCACCAACCACACTTGCCTGCGTGGCACTATATGATTGGTGGTTTCAAAGTAGTTTCAAAATACTTGGTTCTCCCATTGCCAGTCATGGAGTGTCATGCAGGCGGATGTTGGTGGTGGTGTCGTGGAATTATGTGTCTCTAGCATGGAAATGGCTACAATACACCCTCATTAAAGGTGTGTATCATATGCACATATTGTATGGTCCAGATTGTGTCACCTCAGTGGCAATCATAACATTTTTTTGTTTTTCGTAACTTTTCAGCAATATAATTCGTAACATTTTCTATGATTCGTAATATTTTGGTTTGTCTCGTAACTTATATAAAAAAAAAAATCGTAACTTTTGGAAAATATTCGTAACTTTTATAAGGGTGAGTATGATACACTCTCAAATAAAAAGGTGTGTATTATAGCCTTTTCCCTCTGGCATTATTAAAATTTTAAATTTTCTTTTTCTTTTCCCTCACACTTACTAGTGAACTATGTCCGCAACCGACTCTTAAGATTGTATTTGTTGATTGTATCTGTGTTTATGTTGTGAAGGTCGAAGCTTTGTTGTGACAGCTTAGCTTCGTTAAGGTCTCCGTTTATTGCCGGCGGAAGTCTGTATTGGCAATTTCACATATAATGAAATTTTCTCTCTATTACCAAAAAAAAAACAACTCTTAAGATAATAAAGGTAGCCAAGTTGGGCGAATGACCAGCATCAGCATTTCCACACAACACTCGACTGCATAGTCGAGTTTTTGGGCCTTGCAGAAACCTTCGACCAAGGCTGTTTATATTCCCACTTCCGGGATAGTGCCCTTCTCGCACGTTGGGCCAAAAAGCTTCATGGCCTCTTAGACTAGCCCATCCTTGCAGAGGCCATCGACCATCGCCACAGCGTTGGGAATGAGACCAGAGCAAAACATTATCAACAAAACTACATTTTTTTTTTTTTTGGAAAGACAAAAATAACCCAAATAATCTCTCTGTTATTTTCTTTATTTGTCTTTAACGAACTTTTCCAAAAATTGATCATAATTTTTTTTTTTCCTTTTTTATCACCCTCAATAAGACAAATATTATAATCCAAAAAAATAAACGCAAAATTAACAAATAAATAATTTGTCTAAGGTTCATTATATATACTTGACCAGGGCCCAATCCACTACTCTTATAAGATGGGAAATTTTTGGCTTTGTTAAAGTAAAGATATTGTAGTGACCCAACAATAATTTGAGACAACTGAACATCACAAAAAGGTGCATCACCATCAGGAGCAAGAGACGACTTGGTGAATGCTGGAGACAAACAAGGCTGACAATCGAGCATACCAGCCTTATTAAGCAATTTCAAAGTATATGTAGATTTATAGACATATAAACTAGTATGATCCTTAACAACTTCCATTCCCAGAAAATAGCGTAGATCACCAAGGTATTTAATAGCAATTTGACTCTATTACCAAACCAACATAGTGGAAATAAAAGTGGAATTGGACCCGGTCACACTAACATCATCAACATAGATCAAATCAGTATTCTTTTTTTTTTTTTTAATCGAGATTTTTTTTTATTAAAACTCAACAAAGGGTACATCGAGATCAAAGCCATCACCAAGCATTAAGCAAGGGAAAGACTACGCAAACACCTCTTGTGAAATACTGAAAGGAATGCAAAAAAAGGGAAAAGAAATACAATGCCATCATAATTCCTAAATCGTGATCAAATCAGTATTCGTAACGATAGAAAAATAAGGAGCTGTTAACCAAACTATTCTCAAAACCTTGATGCAACAAAAACTTTGAAAAGGGAGCATACAAAGCTCTGGAACTTGTCGCAAACCATTCAAAGCTTTGGTTAACTTGCAAACAACGGAGGGTCGTGTAGCTTGTAGGATCCACATAACCAAGTGGTTGTTGCATGTACACATCTTCATCCAAATACCCATGCAGAAAAGCATTAGACTCATCACGTTGTTAGAAAGGCCATCAATGCTACTCATGCAAAGGTAACTATATACTACATGTTACTAGTGTAATTCCCTATGTACATAACGGAGTCGGTGCAAGGGCAAAGAAACCTTTCTTTATGCGGAACCAACCATGTGTTGTCAACGTAGTCACTCATCGTACGTTTTGATACGCGGTGAGTAGATCAGTAAGGCGAAAGTAGACTCAAATAGCTTCCCCATTTTGTCATCAAACTACTTTTTACACTTGGCCAGCACATTCTTCTAAATATGCCACCTACATAGTAGATTCGTGGCTTTAGGAAAAACTGAAGCAATGGCATTCATGAGGACCGACTCCCTATCCGTGATGATAAAGATAGGAAGCTAGTCAAGATCCATCATACCCTAGAACTTCTCCAAAGCCCATATGCAGTTGTCCTCCTTCTTTGACTACACGAAAGCAAAGGCCTCTGATATTGTCACCTTCGCCGATGCCACACCAACAATCTGAAGTAAAGGATACATGTACCTATTGGTCTTGTATGTGCATTCCATCATCAACACCCCGAGAAAAGCACATAATGTGTAACTTGCGATTGGATTTGACCAAAATAAATCCTTCACATAAACTGTCTCCACACCAGCCTGATGCCACTTAAACATATTGATGTTGATGTAACCACCGCATTAGATGTTGCATCTCAGATCTACCCACTTATTCCATCACTTAGTGCTTCGCCCATACATTATACATTGTTTTAATTGTAGTACAGTTGGAATGATCTCGACCCTTCATTATAGTTAGGATCTCTCTAAGTTTAACCAAAGGCACTGACATCCCCACCACCATCGCCGTTTGCTTTAACAACCTCTCGGGATATGGTGCTCCTCAAGTTGAATTGTAGCAGGATAGTTGTGGTTGCTGTTGTGGATGGTCACGTATCAACTTTTGAAGCCCTTAACACATCTCAATTTAATTAGGTATTCATTTTTCTTAAACCTTGTGTTGCGCAATCTCTTCTTCGTCTCCTATTTTTTTGTCCTACGTACGCATTTGACTTCTTTGCACAGATCCTGTACTTCCCTTCTCATTCACATGCAAATTTGATCCTTGATCGCCGGTTCGTTGTAATCGTCTTAGAGGCCTAAACGATAATGAAATAATCATGTTTTGAACAGGTCAAATGAGTTTTTTCTTTCGATGCTTCTTCAGTGGGAAAGGCTTACACTCACAATGTTCACAAAAAATTATTCATAAATAACGCGCATGGAATAACTTCTTCCAAAGTAAATGACGTGTTCCAAATTATTCACCGTGTCCATTGTGAACTACTTTATATTATCACGTAGGCTCAACGACCCTAGTATGTGCGACTACCATTTGATCACCCTACAAAAACCAAAGAGACCAAAGCAAAAAAAAAAATAAAATTTTACTCTTTGCATAATACAACGGGCATTAACTCCAAAACCTAAAAACATATTTTCGGCTGTTAACTCCTGAAAAGTCCAGTTATTTCAATTTTTAAAATTTGAAGGGAAGCCAAACAAAATAGTTTTGCTCTCTGGATCTTTCAACGAATATTAACTCCTAAAAATAACACATCAATTCGGATTTTAACTCCTAAGAATTCTACTACATTTTGGTTTTTAAAATCCGAAGGGACCGAACGACATAGTTTTGCTCTCTGGATCTTTCAAAGGATATTAACTACCGGAAAAAAACAGGTATCTTCAGGTATTAACTCCTGAAAATTACATGAAATTTTGGTTTTCAATTGTTGAATTGACATGATAAACTTGGGTGTTAATTGTCAAATAGAATTCATTTTTGTGGATTGTGCGCTAGTTTCGGACACAGTGAACCGACAATTCAAATGTTACCCCTTGTTGCTTTTTTTGCTTGAAATTTTTCATGCCTGGGATGTCAACTTTGCTCTTCAATTCCATGGTGCTTTCTTCCCCTTTCAAGTTCTTTTTGTTTCTCCATTGGTGGAGTTTCAAGTTCCTTCATTGCTCTCTCAACTTCATCTTCGAAAAAGGAAGAAGGAGAGGAACCTTTCATTCATTGGGCTAGGTTTTCCATTAAGAGAGATGAGGAAATAAGAGGACTGTAATGAGTTGGGTTTTAAGAGGAAAAAAGAGGAGGGATGTGTGTTTACTATTGGCATAGGAGGGAGGAGGAAGAAGAAGATAGGGAAGACGATGAGTTGTGTTGTTGAGGTGTATATAGTAATTGGAGTTTTAACTATGGGATTGTATATAGTAATTTGAGGGGAAAAAATGTCATTACACACAAGGGTAATTTTGTCTAAAATATAATTTATTTCTAATGAATTGTATTGAAAAAAAAATTAAAATGATATAGATAGAATTTGAAAAACCTATGGGTACCGATCAATAGACATAGAAAAACGTACAGAGCATGTTTGGGGATTCACTTTTGGGCCCCACACGAGTGATCCGAACCGTTCATTATTCTTAGAACATTTTTCTGAGGGGCCCCAAAAAAATTTAGCTCAATCTGACAGTTAGAAGTGGTTGAACCAAAATCCCCCTGTTTCCATCCAAAATCTTTTGATTGAAACGGTGGGACTTTGGTTCAACCACTTCTAATAGTCCGATTGAGCTGAATTTTTATGGAGCCCCTCGAAAAAATATTTTAAGAATAATGAATGATTTGGATTACTCGCGTTGGACCCAAAAGTGGGTTTCCGAGCATGTTCGGTATGCTTTCTGTGTTTGTGGCTCTTGTACATGTAGCAAGGTCCGATAGAATTTGCAAGCCCATCATACACGTCCCCAGTGGCAACTCCGTATCGAAGATGGAATAAACCACGAATCCAAACGCTCCGAATTCAATATTCATCCCGCGCTATACTCCCATTCGAAGACACAAAAACCTAACCCCCCCTCTCTCTCTCTCCAGCATCAGCACTCCCTCTTCGTCTCAGATGTCTCGGCCCATCTCCGTAGACATCCTCTCCGACTCCGACGACGAACCACCAATCAACGCCGTCGTAACAACCCCATTCTCACCCCAATCGAAGTGGCAAATAACTGAACATTTAGCAAACCCCGAGTGCCTCGATGCCAGACCACCAGACGATGCCGTCTCAACAACCCCATTTTCACCCCAACCGAAGAGGCAAAGAATCAGACCCTACTCGAACCCGACGACAATTCTCGTCATTGACGACGACGACCCATCGCCGTACAAGGCGATCGTTCCGGCCTCCACGCCGTCTATTCTGGCCGAAACCCCAATGCTCGATTTCTCGAATCACGATGTGGCTATTGTGAAGTCCACCAGCAAGGGTTTATCCGATGTTTCGAGTCCAGATGTAGCTATTGTGAAGTATAATAGCAAGGGTTTGTCTGATCCTCAAAGGCTTTCAGGTGAGTTTGGGTTTGTATTGTTAAGATTTGATTGTCGATATCACGTGTTTTACTCGCCCTCCCTTTTTTTTTTTTCTCTACATCCAGTATTACATTTTAGGCTATTTTGGGCTGTTCCGTAACAATTATTCACTTTGAAAAGTTGGTACATTTCCCATTTTGCCATGGGTAGATAACTAAAGATCTCATGAAAAGTGTAATGTTGTAGGTCTAATTTGTGGGTTTATCTGATTCCCAAAAATAGCCTAAAATTCTCAGGTGTTTTGGGGCATATAGTATTTACTAGTGGTGGTTCTAATTTGCACTGTGTTGGCATGTTATTTTAGATCTCACCTTGACGCCATCGATTGTAGCCGAAACACCAATGTCCGAGTTTTCGAATTCCGATGTAGGTATTGTGAACTGCACGAGCAAAGGTTTATCTGATCCCCAAAAGTTCTCAGGTGAGTTGGGTAATTGGGTTGGATTGTTCAGATGTGATTGTTAACATCATGTGTTTCTTGTCTTGGGATATTTACTAGCGGTGCTAATGGTTCTAATTTGCAGACTATTGACTTGTTATTTAAGATTCACTCGTTTATGTATTGCTCAATCGGCAAATAAAAGCCAAATACTTTTATTTGGCTTGATATGTCTCAAAATGCCGTTAATTGTGAATGTTATGGTTAAAGTGAGATTGTGTGAGAAAACGTTGGCTCAACCATTTTTGCGGGACCATTGGAGAGAGAGCACGAAACAAAAAAAGATCTGAAGACATTTTTACTATCTAGTCGATACAAAAGTCATACATGAGATGAATCTGAATGAAATTAAATTAAGACAAGCCATAGGAGAAAATCTTCAACTAATCAATACAATATGTTTGAGTGTAGCCTTTAACTACAAAAACATGCTTTAAGACTTCCAGTAGATCTGTAAGATACTTCTCACTGTACCCCCAACAAATTCCCGCAACTTGTACTCGTTCCACCATCCCTAGCATGTTTCCATCTAGACAGTGGCATAACTACTTATGGGGTCACATTTTCTTAATGATTTTATTCGTGAAATTGTTCGAATTCATAGTCAAATGGGTAGGAAATATTATTTTAATCTTATATAAAAATGACGCATAATAATGGGGTGAATATTGTCGTATATAGAAAGAAATTCAAATTCCAATTCCACTTATAAGAAAGGTTTGATATGGTATAGTACAATAGGAGACGATGGTATGCAATGGGATAGATGGTAGAGGGCTGCCTATGCCCTTCATTTTTGTACTTTTTGCATTTTTCTTTTTAAATTTTTGGCTCTTTATATTACAGGTGTATTACGAATCTATGGAGTGTTTGGGAGATATATGTAGAATGCATTTTGTAACTAGAGTAGTGTTTGAGAGATATTTATAGAATACATTATGTAAGTTTTTTTTGTTAACTAGAATGAGAAAAGTAAAAAATGAGATGTCAAAAAGCTCCTCTCTCCCTACTTTTACATTTTGCTCTCTATAATCCAAATTGAAGAATGCATTTTGTGAAAACCCATTATGGGGAGGGGGTCAGACACCCAAAATGTGAACATGTAAAAATCAAAATGCAATAATTAGGTATCCAAATGCCCTCTTAAAAGAGCGAGGAAAAGAAATAGACGATTAAGTAAGTAATGAAGATAATTGCAAGGGAGAAATTAAGCAGTAGGATGTTGCGCATAAGTACTCTACGTTTCGTACTATCTGGTTGATACAAAAGTCATGAATAAGATGAATCTGAATGTAATTAAATTAAGGCAAGCCACAAGATAGTCTTCAACTAATCAATACAATATGTCTGAGTGTAGCCTTTGACTAAAAAAATGTGCTTTATGACTTTCAATAGATCACACTATACCCCCAACAAATTCCCGCGACTTGTTTCCCTTAAGAAGGGAGGATAGAACACTCGTTCCATCATCCCTAACATGTTTTCATCTAGACAAAGACATCACTACTTAGGGGGTGTTTGGGAGCCTCATTTTTGTACTTTTTGCATTTTGCTTTTTAATTTTTGCCATTTGGATTATGGCCATAATGTGTTACGAATTTGTAGAGTGTTAAGGAGATATGTAGAATGCATTTTGTTACTGGAGTAGTGTATGGAAGATATGTGTAGATTATATTATGTAGGTCATTTTTGTTAACTAGAATAGGAAAAGTCAAAATTGAGAAGTCAAAAAGCTCCTCTCCCCCTACTTTTATATTTTGCTCTCTAAATCCAAATTGAAAAATGTATTTTGTGAAAATTCATTATGGGAAGGGGGCCAAACACCCAAAATGCGAAAATGTAAAATTCAAAATGCAATAATTAGGTATCCAAATGTCCTCTTAAAATAATGAGGAAAAGAAATAGAGGATTAGGTAAGTAATGAAGATAGAAAGACGATCGCAAGGGAAAAAATAAGCAGTATGATGTTAGAGTATGTCCTACATTGGTTAATTATAACCTCCAAAGTTAGTATATGAGCCTGGGTGGCCTTTCCACTCATTGCCAATTGGTTTTGAGTTGGATGCTTTACCATGATATCAGAGCTAGGTTTTCGGAGTATTTTGGATAAAACTCTCTTTGTTATTTCTCTGTTGTTTGTCCCATAAGTGCACCATGTTTCGTTATGATCCCAATATTGTGGATCCATTGTTTACCCCTCCACGTGCGGGTCAGGGGTCGCACGTGTTGGGGAGTGTTAGAGTTTGTCCCACACTGGTTAAGTATAACCTCCACAGTTAGTATATGAGCTTGGGCGGCCTCTCCACTCATTGCCAATTGGTTTTGACTTGGATGCTTTAACGTGCGCACAAGTATTCAACGTTTTGTACTATCTAGTTGATACAAAAGTCATGAATGAAATGAATCTGAATGAAACTAAATTAGGACAAGCCACTGGAGAAAAGTCTTCAACTAATCAATACAATATGAATATGTTTGAGTGTAGCCTTTGACTACAATAATGTGCTTTAAGACTTTCAATAGATCTGTAAGATATTTTCACACTATACCCCCAACAAATTCCCGCGACTTGTTTCCCCGAAGAAGGGATGGTAGTTATGAAGAACACTCGTTCCATCATACCTAGCATGTTTTCTTCTAGACAAAGACATCACTACTTATAGGGTGTTTGGGAGCTTCATTTTTTAACTCATGCATTTTCCTTTTAATTTTTGGCCTTTTGGATTATGGCTGCAATGTATTACGAAGCTGTAGAGCGTTTGGGATATATGCAGAATGCTTAGGTGTGGTTCGCCAGTTCGATAAAAGCTATAAATTTTTGGGTTTTCCTTGAACTCTCTCCTACCCGCTTAGGTGCGGTAGGATAAAACTGAAAAAATTTAGTACTGCAAGTTGAATTTTTAAGATAGAAAGCTGGTTGACAAAACTATTAAGACCTGAATTAAAAACAATAGTTTGATACACAGATAAATGAGTGTAATTATGTTATTTGTGATTATTCTCTGGTAGTTTTGCTAAGTTGCTAATTGTTTGTGATGGAGGTGGAAGGGTGGTGGTGACTGCAAGTGGTAAAGTGGTGGATAGAGGGTGGTAATGGTGGTCGTGGTGGCTAGTGTTGGTTGTAGCACAGCTGCAGAGGTGATAGTTGTGGAAGGATGGCGATGCTAGTGGTGGTGGTAAGGGGGGTACTAGTAATGATGTTAGCGACTGGTGGTGTGGTCATGGCAAAGAGGTTGGGCGTGTGGAAGTTGGTGGAGAGATTGAGAGATGTTTGGAACAGTGGTGGTTGTGGTGGAGGCGAGATACCGCCCCACCAGACGAGAAACTGAATTCAACTCATGTAATGGTTGTGGTAGTAGTGGTGAAGGAGTGGTAGTGGTAGCGACCATGGCACCTTGGTGTGACTATAGCTGTTTAAACACTTAATCAATGTGACTCAAACAGTGTGGTCGTCAACAAGTGACGCCCGTATGGGTGGTGATACCACCGTACAGATGATGGCGTCAACACATCCCCATCACGAGTTCTAGATTTTCATTTGCATTATAGTTTCGAATGGTAGGCTCTTATACCGAGGTTTGAAATCTGACGTAAGGAAGAAGAAGGAAGAAGAGAGACGAAATCATTAAGGAGCTTAATAAACTGCTCTTCCAGACTTCCATGCTAGTAGTTCCATTGTTTTGTCATGGATCAAGATAATTACCAGAATACTCTGACTAACACTAATGCACAATTGACGATGGGCCAAATAACTAACTGTCACCCTAGCAGTGATTTTATTATCCCAAAATCAGAGGTTTGCAGCCAACAAGGAATCATGTCACTTGAGCCTTTATCTGGAATTCTAGTCTTGTGTTCTTAATTTTCTTTGTTCTCCTAACTTCTGTCGTTATCCATTTTAGAGCTGAAACTTTGAATTGTAATGGGTTCAAGTTTTCAAACTTTTTAGGGATTATCTGTGAAATCAATAGATACCCCAAATATAGTCGGAGAATTTTGGCATGCATAAGATGTCTATTTTGATTGTGGTGTATGTAGTTTTGTTGGCCAAGAATGTATAATTTTTGGTGTCACTGTTTTTCAAGTTATTGTGGATTAGCAGTTTGCGATTGTAGTGAAGTTCGTGTTTTAAAAATATCGACAGTTTAAAAGGTTAGGTTTTTTCAAGGCGTATGTGTTTCTGTTACTCAAGAATGTTAATGATTGCACTGTACCTGCTTTTATGATCGTCAGGAATCTGTGGTTTGATATGTTTGGAGTCAGACAACGAGTCTGAAATTGGTTCGCAGAATGAGAAGTGGAAGCAGAATGATACTTTGGGTAGTGCTTTTGATGTGGTAACGGATTCAGAATTGAGATCAAGACTAGTTGGTTCTGAATTTTCCACTGGTAAGTGTTATCACGGCACTTGTCAGCATGTTGTTACCCATGATACTTTTACTTGATGAATTTTGACACAGTGGCAAAATATTCATCGTCTGGAATCCTCTCTCATGTTTTTCATGCAAGTTACAGAAGAAAGCTTATCAGCACATGAGAATTTAACGCCAATGTCTGCAGACAGTTCTCTTCCAACCTCTTCCAAGGATGGCAGCACCCAGGTATTTCCTCCTGGTGTGATGATAATTTGTTGTTATGTTAGTCTTTATCTACTTGCATACTGATAGCAGAGCTGTGATTTTGGCTGGATTAATGTCATGGATGGCGTGAGCTGAGAAATATCAAACAATGTTCTATTTTAATTAAGTCATGCTGAAAATTTGAGTTGGAGACTTTGAACATGTTAGGAATTGGGATTACGGAATTTAAAAAGCTTTTATAACTATGTTGTGCAATTGAAGTACGACAGCTTAAGCATCTGAATTCAAATTTGAAGCTAATAAACTGCAACTAGGTGGATCAAATGGGTCTAATATGTGTTTTTGATGTTTTAACTATGAAGCAATTATTCTCCACTAAAGGTTGCATACGAGTATCGGATACGTATTTGATACATGCCTGACACGACATGCCGCATACCTGATTCGCCAAATGCAAATGTATTATGAGTTTCATATACTGCTTGGGTGTAGAATGGTATGGGAGGAATGCAACACAATAATTTTGGATATGGGAAGCATACAACAAGATACATCGTTGATACAATAGGGTTTAGAATGCTACCTTTTTCCGTTTTGTAGATTTTAGTTGAAGATTTTAGATGTGACAAGGTTCAAAATGCTATTCTCTCAGATTCTAGTCGGGGCCAATTCTTAAGCAACATGAAGAAAGCAAACCATATCTTCATTTTTTCGAAAGTGAACCAGATCTGCATTAGTATGTCTACCAAGGTTGTCAATCTCGTACCGTACCGGCCGGTACATACCGGATTTGCATAAAAACGATAAAATCACCCTATAATTCCGTCCCGTCCTCAATTCCGGTCAATACCGGTCGGTACTCAGGTACCGGCTGTACCGGCCGAGAAATTGCCGTGGCAATTTTGAAATTTTCTTGAAATCACTTGGATACTATGTAGCACGGACACAGATACAAATACGGACACGGACACAGATACGGCAATTTTGAAAAAAGGGACACGGACACGGCGGGGGACACGGCAATATATATATATTAATATATAATAAATATTATAAAAAAATTTAAAAAATTTAAAAATTTAAAGATTGATAATTACAGTTTGACCCCCAAAAATTTTAAAAAAATTACAATTTGACCCCTGAAAATTTGAAAAATTACAAATTAACCCCAAATTACAATTTGCCCCCTGCCGTGTCCCCCAAGTGTCCCCGCCGTGTCCCCCTAAAAAAATTCAAAAAAATTGGGGGACACGCCACGTGGCGTGTCCCATACGTATTCCGCCGTATCCCCGTGTCCCATACGGCAATACGGCGCCTCCTAGGAGTGTCGGTGCTTCATAGCTTGGATATATAAGCCTGCAATTCACGAGAACAGATTGAGAAATTGCAGTGGCAACGTAATCTTAGTATCCAGTATAATCCGAAATTTTAGCAACGTAATCGAGAACAGATCGAGCAACATGCACCTGTTTTTTCGTCGCCGGAGTCTCAGATTGTCGCTGCAGTCGATCGAAGCCGGAATCTTTGATTGTTGCCGAAGTCTCCATCTTTGTCGGAGTCGCATATCTTTAGAGAGAGAGAGAGATGTTGGTGGTTGTGGTCGGCATGATAGCCGGCTACGAAGCACTGACACCTCTCTGGGACCTCGTATCGCAGTGTCCCGACACGCCACGTGGCATGGGACACGACTAATGTGCTTTTTTGGATTGGGACACGGCTCGGGACACAGAGAGAGAGAGAGAGAGAGAGAGAGAGAGAACATACCTGAGAGCTTCCAGCAGTAGCGTGATTCTTAGATCTGAATTTTAGGGCTTCAAGTTGTAATGTCTGCTGATGAGGAAGAGTGAGAATATATATATATGCAAAATTATAGTTTTTACCCTATGTTTTTTAGTAATTATAAATTTACCCATTAAAGTTTAAAAAAAATTCAATTTTACCCCTGAAAGTTTTACAAAAGTTCAATTTGACCCCTAAAAGTTTTAAAATATTATATATATATATATATATATATATATATATATATATATGTAAATAAACATATAATTAAATAAATAAATAAATATACACGTGGCGTGTCCCCTGCTGTGTCCGTGTCCCCATTTTTTTAGAATTGCCGTGTCCCTGTGTTCGTGTCCGTGCATCATAGACAGCCGGGCTTGGCAGGAGTTACTGGTTTGTAGAGAGAGGGGGGATAAAGAAGAAGAATGGAGGAAGGAGTAAAAAAATACAACTGGTAATTAAAACAAGGGGCCCAAACCACTTGTTTAATGGTAAACAAAAATATGAGAAGTAATTTTATATGGTAGATGTATGCCATACACGTGGATAACAAATACATATAATAATATGATTTTAGTAACCTCTTTTTTCGATAAAAAAATAATAGATTTTAAAATTAACAAAAACATGTATACATAATATTTTTTAATCATAAATGAAATTATATAAATGATTTAATTCATAATGTAATACATTGCGTTTGTTTTGCTATTGTGTTATGCACTTGGAACATTTATTTGTTAGTTTGAAGGCCGTTTTATGATATTTTTTGTCTAATTATAATTCATTGGATGATATAATTTATCCAAAAATAAAAAAAGGGTGATACTAGGAAAAATTTCGATTATATATATATAGGTAGTACTGCTAAATCCGAAACGGTACCGGTACACGTCCGGTACCGGTACCGTACCAGTAAGAAAACCGGTACCCTGTCCGGTATGAGATTCAGAACCTTGATGTCTACACACTACAATAGCACTCCCTTGGTTTCTTTTCAAGAAAATCCTCTCTTGTTTCATCTCTTTCTATATCGTCACTATCAGGCTTGTTTCATTGTTATTTATTCCCTTTCACTAAAACAATATCTAATGTGTTAGCCCTATTGTAAGGGCTACTTGCTAACATGTAAATTTTGGGGGAACACGCTGTACTGTATTATTAGTCAGATTCAGCTACTAATACAAGTATTTTTCTTAATAAAATTTGGTATTGTCCTATCTCCTCTGTAGCGTCGACAAAGGCACGTGACACGAAACCGACATGGCCATGACACTCAAACGTGTAAATTTCAAAAAATTGGGGGACACATTTAAAAACATATATATGTGTAGTACTCTGTACGTAAAAGCTAAAAAAAGAAAAAAACTTAAAAATTTTTCATAAATTCCAAGATTACCCCATCTTTTCTCAGTACCTACATCTCCAAATCTCCACCATTGCCACCATCTCGTACCGCCATCCTCAACCACAATTCCTCTAAATTGTTTTGTTCATTCTTCGGTACTCGTTCCTCTCTAAACCTTGTCGGAAAGTCCTTGTAGTCGCCATTCACTCCTCTCGTAGTTCTCCTGAGAATGATGGAAGTTACAAAACTTTAACAAAGTCATATCCATCATAAACCCAACATTCATGGTTGAAGGTCCCAAAAATCCTTCATTTGTTAAGGAATTGAATTCGTTGTTTGAATTTTCGTTGAATACGCCATTCGATGAATTCAAAAGAAGGAAAAAAGAAGAGGCAAAGCGATGGTATTGTACAAATGGCATTGTACAAATGTATCAAGTCTTCACTTTGCATCCTATTTTTTCAAGTTGTCAAAGCGATGTATCGTAAGTTATTATATGTTATCCGCTTCCATGTTAAATCCAAGTTGATTTTGACCACTATTTAGAGTCTCGGACCCTCAAATAGCTTCTGCAGCAGACACCTTCTTTTCAAAGTTGAGCCAACTTTTCTCTTTCCTTGCTGTAAGCCCTATGATTCTTCTCATACCCTTTAAAACCGTAATCATGGGATTCATTCCTTACCTGAACCAACTATATTCCCTGATTCATTCCTACGCTAAACCAACCATAGTCCCTCATATTAGTCTTTTACTAGACATATTATAGTTTAAAAACATTTATGTGTCCTCAACTGATTCGGTAAAGAAACCTTGACTCAAGTTCCATTAGTCAGACACGGTGTATAATTGAAATTTAATCTACTTGTGAGGCCTGCAACTCATGGAGTAAGGCAGACAAAGCACACCTTTTGTGCATTACATCGTCTTCCGTAGAGAAGGCCTTAAAAATTCCTTTCAATGGACTCGTAGATCCTAAGTTTGCCCTTATATTAGGCCTTAAAAATTTGTAGTGTTAGGAGAATGGCAGGAGCTGATTAATGTTTACGAAATGCTCCTGTTGAAAAGATTTGAGCTTGTGAGATCTAGGAGTCCATCTATGTCATTTTACTCAGCCAAGCCTTACGAGAGTAATCCTGTGTCTCTCCTCTGCTCTTCTGTGCAATGCATTGTCCTGTATAGTATTATTAGTTTAAATCCTGTTGTAGTCTCATGTCCTAAGAAGTCCTAATAAAACTTAAGAACCTTCTTACCACTTAGCCTTTAATCTAGCAGTTATATCATGAACTTAGTGCTTGGCTAGTGATTCTAGCCACAAAATTTTTGGAGATCCACACTTGTAACTTCTAAATACAAGGAAGTTTGGCCTACCTCAAACTTTGTTTACGTATCTTAGGACCTTGCTTCTACTTAGAAAGTAAAGCTGTAAGCTTCCCCACCCTGAGCCTACCTCAAAATAGTTATGAACGGCAGTTGTCCAAGTTCCCCAAAGCTGAAATGACTTTTGCTGTATGCGGAACTGAATCAGATTATGATACTTTAAAGTTGAGTAACTCCTTGCAGATAACTATTTCTATAGTAACTCCTTGCAGATAACTATTTCTATAGTTTTGATGTGTAAGACTAGTTTTTGGATTACCACTGCTTAATCTCACAAAATAGACATTGTAGGACATAATCCCAGCAATTAGAGCAGTGATTTTTTGCCCTCATTAAGAAATTTTGGTATGCGAAGCATTTCTCTTACGTATTTTATGCAATACTAATGTTTGTGTCATGCATTATCGAAAAATCTGTTCAGGTATTTGATTGAGTTTGTTTGTCTTCCTATGCCTGCTTTTTGTGTCATTTCGTTATGATTTAACTCTAGCGATACTCCTGTTGTCAGAGATTCTTTAACCATAATGTGTGTGTGTGTGTGTGTGTGAGAGAGAGAGAGAGAGAGAGAGAGAGAGAGAGAGAGAGAGAGAGAGAGAGAGAGAGAGATTGTTTGTCTTCCTATGCCTGCTTTTTGTGTCATTTCGTTATGATTTAACTCTAGTGATACTCCTGTTGTCAGAGATTCTTTAACCATAATGAGAGAGAGAGAGAGAGAGAGAGAGAGAGAGAGAGAGAGAGAGAGAGAGAGAGAGAGAGAGAGAGAGAGAGACTTTGTTACATAGGTCATATATCATACTTTGTTATTTTCATTTTAATATCGCGTGGAAACCGATTTAGGCAAATGATTCTTGTGCTGAAGAGATTGATAGACTGGATCCAACGAAGAACATCTTGAGGCAGGAAAGTAGAAGTAAGGTCGATGCAAATAAGGATGACGACGTAGATGAAGGAAACAAAAAAAGGAAGAAAACAAACGAAGAAAGAGTTTGGTCGAAGGAAGAAAAAAACCAACTCAGAGAAGTTAGTCTTTTAATTGTTCAATTTGCATTTGGATTAGCTTAGTTTTCAGATGTTTGAACTTACGCATGTATACTATACAGAGAGAAGTTGCAAAAGTTAGTTGTAGAGCTCGAAAGAGTTAGGTTAAAGGAAGAATAAAAGCAACTTAGAGAATTTAGTCTTTTAATTGTTCGACTTGGATTGGCATATTCACATATTTAAACTTGTGGATGTATGCCATACAGAGAGAGAAGTTGCAAAAAACAGCCACGAAGGCTGAGGCTGTAGAGCTCGAAAGACTTCGATTGAAGGAAGAAAGAAACCAAACAAGAGAAGTTAGTCTTTTAATTGTTCCGTGTGCATTTTGATTAACTTAGTTCCCAGATGTTTAAACTTATAGATATATACTATGCAGACAGAGAAGTTGCAAAGAGTGGCTGCAGAGGTCGAAAGAGTTAGGTTGAAGGAAGAAGAAAACCAACTTAGAGAAGTTAGTCTTTTAACTGTTAGATTTGCTTTTGGATTAAGCTTATTTTCTAGACGTTTAAACTTATGGATGTATACTATACAGAGAGAGAAGTTGCAAAAAGCAGCCATGAAGGTTGAGGCTGCAAAGCTTGAAAGACTTCGATTGAAGGAAGAAGAAAATAACCTTAGAGAAGTTAGTCTTTTAATTGTTCGATTTGCATTTGGATTAGTTTAGTTTTCAAATGCTTAAACTAATGGATGTATACTATACAGAGAGAGAAGTTGCAAAAAAAGGCTGCTGAGCTTGAAAGAGTTAGGTTGAAGGAAGAAGAAAAGCAACTAATAGAAGTTGGTCTTTTAATTGTTTGATTTGCATTTGGATTAGCATAGTTTTTAGATGTTTAAACTTATGGATGTAAACTGTACAGAGAGAGAAGTTGCAAAAAGCAGCCATGAAGGCTGAGGCTGTAGAGCTCGAAAGACTTCGATTGAAGGAAGAAAGAAACCAAATGAGAGAAGTTAGTCTTTTAATTGTTCTGTGTGCATTTTGATTAAATTAGTTTCCAGATGTTTAAACTTACGGATGTATACTATGCAGAGAGAGAAGTTGCAAAAAGCGGCTGCAGAGGTCGAAAGAGTTCGATTGAAGGAAGAAGAAAACCAACAAAGAGAAGTTAGTCTTTTAATTGGTCGATTTGCACTTGGATTAGCTTAGGTTTTGGATGTTTAAACTTAAGGATGTATATTATGCAGAGAGAGAAGTTGCGAAAAGCTGCTGTAGAGCTTGAAAGATTTCGGATGAAGGAAGCAGAAAACCAACTTAGAGAAGTTAGTCTTTTGATTGTTCAATTTGCACTTGGATTAGTATAGTTTTCAAATGTTTAAACTCATATACAGAGAGAGAAGTTGCAAAAAGCAACCATGAAAGCTGAGGCCGCAGAGCTTGAAAGACTTCGATTGAAGGAAGAAGAAAACAACCTTAGAGAAGTTCGTCTTTTAATTGTTCGATTTGCATTTGGATTAGCTTAGTTTTTAGATTTTTAGCTTATGGATTTATACTATACAGAGAGAGAAGTTGCAAAAAGAGGCTGCCGAGCTTGAAAGAGTTAGGTTGAAGGAAGAAGAAAAGCAACTCAAAGAAGTTAGTCTTTTATCGATTTGCATTTCGATTAACATAGTTTTCAGATGTTTAAACTTATGGGTGTAAACTGTATAGAGAGAGAAGTTGCAAAAAGCAGCCATGAAGGCTGAGGTTGCAGAGCTCGAAAGGCTTCGATTGAAGGAAGAAAAAAACCAAATCAGAGAAGTTAAGTCTTTTAATTGTTTGGTTTGTATTTGGATTATCTTGGTTTTTGGATTGCATTTGGATTAGCTTAGTTTTAGATGTTTTAGCTTTTTGATGAGTCCTATGCAGAGAGAGAAGTTGCAAAAAGCGGCTGCAGAGCTTGAGAAAGTTCGATTGAAGGAAGAAGAAAATCAACTCAAAGAAGTTAGTCTTTAATTATTCGATTTGCATTATGATTAGCTTAGTTTTTAGATGTGCAAACTTATGGATGTCTATTATGCAGAGAGAGAAGTTGCGAAAAGCGGCTGCAGAGCTCGAAAGAGTTCGGATGAAGGAAGAAGAAAACCAACTCAAAGAAGTTAGCCTTTTAATTGTTTGAGTTGCATTTAGATTAGCTTAGTTTTCAAATGTTTAAACGTACGGATTTATACTGTGCAGAGAGAGAAGCTGCGAAAAGCGGCTGCAGAGCTCGAAAGAGTTCGGATGAAGGAAGAAGAAAACCAACTCAAAGAAGTTAGTCTTTTAATTTTTTTGATTTCCTTTTGGATTAGCTTAGTCTTAAAATATTTAAACTTATGGATGTATAATATACAGAGAGAGAAGTTGCAAAAAGCAGCCATGAAGGCCCAGATTGCAGAGCTCGAAAGAGTTCGGTTGAAGGAAGAAAAAACCCAACTAAAAGAAGTTAGTCTTTTAATTGGTCGATTTCCATTTGGATTAACTTAGTTTTAGATGTTTTAGATGATGGATGTATACTATGTAACTATGCAGAGAGAGAAGTTGCAAAAAGCGGCTGCAGAGGTTGAAAGAGTTCGGTTGAAGGAAGAAGAAAACCAACTCCGAGAAGTTGGTCTTTTAATTGTTTGAGTTGCATTTTGAGTATCTTAGTTTTTGAATGTTTAAACTTATGGATGCATACTATGCAGAGAGAGAAGTTACGAAAAGTGGCTGCAGAGGTTGAAAGAGTTCGAATGAAGGAAGAAGAAAACAAGCTAAAAGAAGTTAGTCTTTTAATTGGTCAATTTGCATTTGATTAAAATAGTTTTAGATATTTTAAATTACGGATGTATACTATGTAACTATGCAGAGAGAGAAGTTGCAAAAAGCGGCTGCAGAGGTTGAAAGAGTTCGGTTGAAGGAAGAAGAAAACCAACTCAGAGAAGTTTGTCTTTTAGTTGTTCGATTTGCATTTGGATTAGCATAGTTTTTAGATGTTTAAACTTATGATTATATACCATACAGAGAGAGAAGTTGCAAAAAGCAGCCATGAAGGCTGAGGCGGCAGAGCTCGAAAGACTTAGGTTGAAGGAACAACAAAACCAAGTCAGAGTAGTTAGACTTAAAAGTGTTTGATCTTCATTTGGATTAAGTAACTTTTCAAGTGTTTTAACTGACGGATGTATACTATGCAGAGAGAGAAGTTGCTAAAAGCTGCTGTCGAGCTTGAAGGAGTTCGGTTGAAGGAAGAAGAAAACCAACTCAGAGAAGTTAGTCCTTTATGGTGCAGTCGATTTAGATTCTTTATTTCATTTCCAGTCCTCTGGTGCTAGTCGGTCTCTAAATTGGTGTCTAGAGTCCTCATTTAATAGTTTAAATATATTGATAGTTCATATTTGAGATCTTACTCTTTGTATTCCCTATTGGAAACCACATTGGAGCTCATTTTCATCGGATTTTCGCTGCCCCAAATTCCATCAAACCCCTTAATCGCAACCCTAAGCCCAAATCGCAGCTTACCAACTCCCCAAAACCTAGATACCATTGGTAACGACCTGTGCAAGCTTACCTGCTAACTCTTAGCCTAACCACGCGGCTCACAAAAGGTTAACCCCGAGTTATAAAGTAGTTGCTCACGATTCATTATTTTCTACCTAATATTTCCATGCATTCCCGGTGTGGGATCTTACAGTTTCAAACACTCCCACGTAGATTCAAATCCATTTCAACTACAAGAACCCTAATCAAACTTGATTCGAGCCCTAAAGCAACAGATCTTGACCTGATTCAAACCCTAGTTTGTTGATTCGAAGGGCTACAAACCCTATTCGTCCTTAAAAATCCTGCAGATCAAAGTAATTTCAAGTCTTAATAGACCTGTTTGATCTTGGAAATCATGTATATGGTCTGATTTGTGCCATACGTTGTGCCATATGCTTCTATTTCGAGGGCTGAAACAGCTATTCAATAAATTCTGTTTTGTGCCATACGTTTTGACGTTTTGTGAGTCTATTTTAGTTCATGTTCATGATTTTGGACTGAGTTGACTGGATAGTGAAGCTGCTGAGTTGACTGAGTTCTCTGGATGGGTTATTTTTCTGATTTTGGGGGTTGTTTTGATTGTTTTGGAGTTGAATTTTGAGTTGAATGACTCCTACGGGTGGGGGAAGAAGATGATAACTATTTCTCTAGTGTTGATATGCAAGACTAGTTTTTGGATTACCATTTCACAATCTCACAAAATAGACGTGGTAGGACATAATCCCATTAATTAGAGCAGAATTTTTTTTGTCCTTCTACGAAAATTTGGTATTTGAAGCTATTACATTTTTTTTTTTTTGCACTTGTGTCGTGCATTTTAGAAAAATTTGTTCAATTATTTGATGGGGTTTGTTTGTCATACTGTGGCTGCTTTTTGTGTCATTTCGTTATGATTTAACTCTAGACATACTCCTATTTTCAAGGTTTCTTTAGACTTACTGTGAAAAAAAGGGACAGACTTTGTTGCATTGTTCATGTTTCATATTGTGTTCTATTCATGTTAATATCGTGAGGACATTGGTTTAGGCAAATGATGATACTGCTGAAGAGATTGACAGATTGGATCCAACGGACAACATCTTGAAGCGAAAAAGTAGATGTAAAGGCAATGCAAATAAGGAAAACGATGTCGATGAAGGAGCCAAAAAAAGGAACAAGATAGACGAAGAAAGAGTTCGGTCAAAGGAAGCAAAAAACGATCTTAGAGAAGTTCGTCTTTTAATTTTTTCAATTTGCATTTGGATTATCTTAGTTTTCATTTGTTTAAACTCGTGAATGTATACTGTACAGAGAGAGAAGTTGCTAAAAGTTGATGCAAATTTCAAAAGACTTCAGTTGAAGGAAGAAAAAAAACTACTCAGAGAAGTTAGCCTTTTGATTGTTCACTTTGCACTTGGATTAACTTACTTTTCAGATGCTTAAACTTATGGTGTATACTATGCAGAGAGAGAAGTTACAAAAAGCAGCCATGAAGGCAGAGGCTTTAGAGCTCAAAAAATTAGAAAAGGAGAAGCAAAAGTGGGAGAAGGGAAAGTTTGCTTTAAAATCCATTGTGGCCAAAGTTGATTCTAAAGTAGTTGAACTAGGGTCAGTTGGAGGTAAGGTCTTTCTAGAATTTTAGTTCAGCTTGAAGTAGATTATGCATGTTACTTCCACAAATGGTACTGTGTTGATTAGGGCTTTATTCCTTAGTTCAGGACACCTCCTTACAAGATTTGCAGAGAAAGGTCTTACGTACCGGATAACTTCAAATCCAATTGAAAGATCTATAGTATGGAATATGGCTGTTCCTGATCAAATTTCCAAGGTAACCAGTGCTTGAGGTTGTTTCCATTATTTGTGGAAGATCTGCGGTCGTTATCGTCATTTCATTGTATGCTGGGTCTAGTTTTCATCATAATCACTTTGCACCAAGTAAATATTATCTTATCACTTCTTTGTGCGGGAGACCTCTATCATTGCTCCAGGGTTGTATTAAGATGGGCTTTGACCCCCATTTGGTTGCTGGATGAGAAGGGGGATTAAATTTGGGTCCGAATGACTCATCCCGTGCCCACGGACATACTTGGTTCGGCACAAAAAACTCCATCCGGATTATTTATGGACCGTCCCAAATAATCTCCCTCCAACCTCTTCAACCCTCTTATTTATG
This sequence comes from Vaccinium darrowii, assembly GCA_020921065.1. NCBI lineage: Eukaryota > Viridiplantae > Streptophyta > Magnoliopsida > Ericales > Ericaceae > Vaccinium > Vaccinium darrowii. The sequence goes on from CM037154.1 coordinate 33,647,622, forward strand.
GATATCCCAACCCTCATCCATAAATAATCCTTCTCCTTGATTACCTCCCTACCCTCCCACTCCATGCATTACTATATATATATATTTCAATAATTTTAATTTATATACCAAATTATTAAATTACAATCCATTGGATTGTACAAAATTATTAATATTAATATTTAATAAAAAAAGGTCATATAATTAGATATCAATTTATACAAAATTGTAAACAAATATTAATTTCCATGCAAAATTACTAATATTTATTAATTTCAAATTTATTATGCATAATGTTACAATACAATGGCAACAATTAATAAAAGGAAAGCATTATGTAAATTACAAAGCATTTAAAAAATCGATTGGTGCTAAATTTCAAATTCATATAATATGCAAAATTAATATATGAAATTATTAATATTTATTAATTTCAAAATTTATATATGGAATTATTAAAATATAACATTATAGGTTCATTGTTATAAGGTATTAAAAAATCTATTTTTTTTATTTAAATGATTGATTTAATGCATATTTACATCCAATTTTCTAAGTTTAATGGATAGTAAAAGTGGTGATATCTAATGTTCTAAGTTAAAAAAAAGAAGTAAGAATGGTGGCTATCCAAATTTTAAAGTTGAATGGATGGCAACTAAATTTCATTGATTTCAAACCCAGTCGAGTCCACCAACTTACAATGCATTTCAAATTTTTATAGGTGTTATATTCCTAATTTAAAAAACTAATATACGAAATTACAAAAAGAAGATAAGAGAATATAATATACATAATTCATATATGAAATTATTAGTAATATTTAATTTCACAATAATATATGAAAAATTACAATAAAACTTTATAGGTTCATTTTTGTAAATTATATGAAAATTAAATTTTCAATTTACATAATTTATTTAATATATTATGTAATATGGGCATGCACAAGGGCAATTTTGTCTTTTGACAACCTTATCCCCTCATTTCAACTACAAAACAAACGAAGTACTGTTTAATCCCCTTCTTACAAAATAATCCAAACCAAGTATTAGTTTATCCACCCCTTATAAATGTCACATCAATGTGGGCCACCCTCCATAACTAATAACCCCTACTATTTTATCTGCTCTCACTATTTTAACCACCCAAAACTAATAAGGCATCCAATCGAGAGAACACTGGGAAATCTCAATCCATATGAATTGATTGGAGAACTCAAGGATGTGCTTCTCCTTTGGTACCGAAAGGTCAATGACAGATGGAAGGCTCTTTATTATTGACCATAAAAAATTAATGGGTTTCACTTGTTGGTCTTTTGTGACTTTGCAGTGGTTGGTTGTGGATGTGCAGTGGTTGCTGTGTTGACAGAAGTTTTGCGTGGTAGAGAAGAACACTTAGTGGGTGTGGACTCTATGGGGGTAAAAAATATGGGTAAGCCGGTGCTATGGAGGTGGTCGGTGAAGTTAGAGATGGTGGGAATGTGAGAGGCTAGGATGAGGTTGGGGAGGAAACATTGGGTATAACGAATGATAACACGTGGTTATAGTTTAGTTACCAGTTATCACAAAAGCTTAAGCATTATGGAATGGTCCAACAATGTATGTCAAGCTATTCAACAGTGAAATCACCCACTAAAAAGAAATCTCATCCGGTAGTAGAGAGACCTATGTGGTTTGAATGGCAGTACCCAATAGGGTGTCCACGTAAATCCATTTGCGTTTTTATTGGCTAGTGACACCATGTAACATATAGTCTTGACTGTTGCACTCGATGCATGAATTTGAAGCTGACAGGGAGGTCAATATCGTTTCAAAAAGTTAAGGGGAGGTTTTTCTAATTGTCAGAAACCTCATGGGAGGTCAGTTTAATTGACCTAAGAGAGAATGCATATTTAGGAATTATGAAATCAAGAAGTGGCCTGGTGTCTTTGAGTTTGACAATTAGATGAGCCCAACATACACATGCACCAGACACCTCACCTATTTCAATATGATACAACATAGAAGCAAAAGTCGTGCGGAGTATTTATGGAAGTACCTTGACCTTGCTTATTTATTGCAGTTTTCCTCCAACAGTGATGACATACCGTATGTATTACTTGTAGTGGAAGCTGAGGAGTTTTGCAACCTTGTAATTAATGAAACTCTCATGGAACACGTTTCCCATGTTCGAAGCCGTTATCCATCTCATACAATTTGCTATGTGACGAACAGGCTAATGGCATATATCAATAAAAGGTTTGACATTGACTCTTCTTTAGTCCTCCATTTGTTTATTCTCCACTTAAACATAATATCTAATTTCATATCCTTCCATCGTACCATCTTTTGTTCATTACTTCCAGATTCCATTTTGAAGTTTATGCTTCAGAAAGCAAAAAAAAAAAAAAACCCCAAAATAACGATGTTTATATGTACACACCCACTTAGAGTTTTGCATATTTTTATATATATTTACTTATTCTTTTGGCAGGGGGTGTGGTGTTTAGCTGTAAGCCTGTAACTCACTATCTTCTTTCTCACTGTACATCGTAGATTATTGCATTTCCAAATGGCTTGTTTCCTTGTGCTAAAATGGGTACAAAGTAATGAATGAGTAGAGCTGTTAAAAAAGTATTCCCTTTGCCCCTAATCGTTAGCCCCTTAATACACTTTTTGCTGTCTTAAAAAGATTGTCCCTCTTCTAAAAGGCTAAAATCAATGACAAAAAATAACAAGCTACTTTGTTATCCTTTCCTGGTTTATAAACAGCAATTGCAAAACCTGCGGCCATTCTTTTTAATTTTTGTCCTATGGGAAGATACTTCACTTGTCAGGGGAAGAAAATGAAACTACCGATAGAGAGTTGAGTTTGTACAAGTAACTAAACAAACCGGTGATTTTTTTGACAGAGAGTTCACGTGCAACTTAATTCCTTAGCTCAACAAAACAAAAATGGGGTTGGACAAATGTCTATTTATTAACCTGTTATTGCCCAACCAAGAGAAGAGAATCATTTGCTTTATCATCTTTTCATTTCTTCAATTCCGTTTGAGTTCAAGATGTCAGCATAGCGCTGGGACTGAAATAATAATATGTTAGAACCTTCCTGTGGTTTAAGATTTATTGTAGTATTTTGTAAACTCTTGAAATTAGGCCTTGTTTCCCATTTGATAAAATGGGAATCCCATAAAATCAATGGGTTACCATTTGCTCAACCCATTGATTTTATGGGATTCCCATGTTATCAAATGGGAAACAAGGCCTTAGATTGCCAAGTACCAAAAGATCGGGAAAAGGAAGTTGTTCCCAGAAATTTTGCAGTATGGTAGTACCCCTCTCCCACATTCCTCGGTTGGCCCTACGGGGGACGATCTCGACTTGGGACTTCCACTTACCATTAAAAGGGTCGTGGCTTTTGAGTGTCCTCCTTGCATATACATACTGATTAAATATGATGGTATGGTTACTATGTGTTCTGAAACTATTTTAAACGTGTAATTTACAATTTCATAGGGAACAAGAACAATACAAGAACCCTGATAACTGTAGCGGTTGGAAGCGCCCACCTGTTGAAGAGGTTTGGATTATTTATTCGAACAGATGTTCGAGAAATGCATACTATCTAGCTTTTTTTTTGCATGAACGTTATATTCACATTTGTATTTGCTCTGAAATGATGAAATTCATTTTTCTTACAGGTGCTATCAAAATTAGCCACTCATTTTGTCAAGGTACATTCAAGGCAGTGCATAGATGAAGCTGAATTGGCTGAACATGTTGTTGGGTTGACTTGCAGCTTGGCCTCTTGCCGATTCAGGTACGGATGGTCAACTTTCAGGCTTTCAAGGCTAAAATATCCTGCTGAAACACTACTTCTTGACTTTTCATTTCTTTTGGTAGTTGGAAAATTAGTTCTTCGGAGGTACGTACATTTGTCCTCATAGTAAAAGTAGTGGTTGTTTTGAGGTTTCTTGGACATAAAAAATGGAAGACTGGATATACGATCGTGGAACCATTTCTTTGCTTATAAATCTACGAAATGAGTACGGTTTTTGTGAGGTGAAGGATATTTGTTTCTTTTACGTATTGTATTCAGTTTTTCTATTTCTTTCTGGATTCTCTTTCATTCAGTTATATTGCGATAGTACAAAACTGGTCTTGGATGCTTTGCTCTAATAAGATGTGGATTCAAGTCTAAGTTTGTACTATTCAGTTTTTGTGTTTGCTTCTCTGGATTCTGCTCTACTCTGATATGTGTTTCCCTTCTATGGTACATGGACTCAGTTACAGGTGCTGGATAGAGTTATGTTTCGTCGAGTTCATCTAACTCCCACGTCCAAGGACACAAGGATATGGCTAGGGATTCATATTTTAGCTGTTCCCTTTTCTGGGAAAACGCACGTCCATGGACTTCCTTTCTACTGAATGTTAAGCTATAGTTACTACACACTGGACACAACCCGTTCCGTTAGTCAAGTCTCGAGTGTCCAACATGGTACTTACAATCACTTGCAAAAGTCATGGTCAAGGGAAGTTCACACTAGGGATAGTTTTAGAGGTTGATACGTATTGGGCCCAGAAATTGAGAACTTTAAATTTTAGACGAGTAATCAATTAACAGAGATCTTGTAACCCTTGAAGAAACTCGCTTTTGTTGGACAGCTTATAAACTTCTTACTATTATATTTCACATCAATTTCAATGAATGGTTATGGATATATTTAAAGATAACCTATTATTCATGATGCAAATGCCTACTGGGAGTTGCTGCTTTGTTTATTCTCCCATCATTCCTTTTCCAAATCAGATAATTCGTCGAGGGCAAGTTAAGGTTAGGCGGAGATGGAGTTAGGATTTACATAGAGGGGATTCCGAAACTTAGAACCTGTGATTCCACATACTCACATGGTTTTGAATTTTTTAGTTTTCCTCACATATGGTTAGAAATTCAAGCATGATATCTAAGGAATAATATTCTAGAAGAAAAATATAGCGACTTTCTATCATATTGGGCAAAACATACATATTCACATAAATGAAGTAATTGTTTTTCCACTACATAGCCACTATTTTAGTTTTTGAAGTTATGATTATTCCATTTGTTTTAATATCAAATATGGGGAGATTCTAGCAAGGTTGGAGGTTAGAGTGAAGTGAAGTCCTACATCGCCAGGTTACCAAAATAATACTATACAATATATAAGCGTGAGGGCACCCTCACTTCATGAACTAGCTTTTGGGGTTGAGTTATACCCAAGATCGTGTCACATGGTATCAAAGCCAGGTACCAGAGATGGGTGAGGTGCATGTCTCTGGCCTGCACGCGACAAGTGCTGCCGAGTGAGAACACTGCGCGTGAGGGAGGGTGTGAAGCGAAGTCTCACATCGCCTGGGTACCAAAGTAATATGAAATATATAAGCGTGGGCACCCTCATTTCATGAGCTAGTTTTTGGGGTTGAAGTAATGAAGATAAGAGGACTGGTTTAGGCTTCAATTAATGAGTTTCTTCACCTTGCTTGTATCGATATAAGACCTAACGCGTGATTACAAAACCATACCTCAAATAATAACATACTCCTTAAGGGAGTTCAACATTAAAATAGTTGTAATTGCTCTCGTAATGTTGCAGTGGAAGAGAAACATAGTTTTGTTTCATGTTGATCTTACGGATTTCATTCAGCTGAATCTAAATCCATTTCCAGATATTTTTGTAGTTGCATGTGGCTGTGACCTGATGCAACAGTGAGGTTGCCCCATTCTGACCCGGTGGCCACGGGTTCGAGTCCCGAAGACAGTCTCTGCGGTTGGGGGTGATGCTGCGTATATCCAACCCTTCCCCCAACTCTGCAGTAGCAGGCCTCGTGCACTGGGTAGCCCCTTTGTGTGGCCATGAACGAATGAAGAACACCAATTAATTTTTAACATTTTCTCTTACCATGCTATTGCTCTTCTAATTTCCAAGCTCTTTTCTTTTACTATTTTTATTGCAGAAAGAAGTTAACACGGCTATCTGTAAATGCTAATGGTTCCCTTATCCCCAAGGACTGCATCGACAAGGATCTATTCAAAAAGAACTCCTGGTGAGTAGTTGCTTAAATATCAGTCATCACTGCAAAATTTAGTTCTTAAGAACTTTATGCTTTTCAACAACTTGTTGCTACGAAAGTTATGGAGAAATGTGGTACTGTGGTTATTATCTCCACCTCTCACTTGCACGGGCCCCGTGTTTGATTTAGCTGGATGGAGGCTTTGCCTTTATTGCTGGACATGTTTGCTGTATGGGGATGGTTATGCTTATTTTTCTCTTTAGTGTCCCTTTCTCTTGAGCTTTGTGAGTTGATCTTTGTTTTCCATACCCCAAAGTATTAATCTTTTTCTAGTTATATGGTGCTATCATTTTGCTCAATACCCCAACGTAATTCGTTCTCCCAGTTGTATGGTTCCTTGTACCTCACTTGAGGGACAACTGCATTTTTAATGAAAGCTGTCCCTTCGATTGCTCTACATTTATGGAACTAGATGCTAAGGTATGCCATGTCAATGCAAGAAATAGGCATGATTTGGTGGGATTTGACCTTCTTTATGTAAATATAGTCAACAATCCGCTTCCTTCTAGGGTTACCGTTGGTCAAGTGGTCCAAAACTTGGTGTACCATCCTTTCGGTTGTGGCCTTAGTGGGTTCAAATTTGTGGATAGAGATGTTTTACATTTAATGACAAAAGGTTCGGTCTGTGCCAAATCTACCCCCAAACACCCATTAATGATATGTAGTACGGTTAATGACAAAAGGTTCGGTCTGTGCCGAATCTACCCTCCCAAACAACCATTAATGGTACTACCATGTTGTACATTCTTTGTTTAATGTCTGGCTTCTTCCATGTGGAGGAGTTAGTTCTGCAGTCATTTTGCTGGACTGAGTTTCCAGAGAAGTTAGAAGTTTTCCTCGAAGATTATGATGAGTTCCTAGCGGGTAGATTTAAATGTATGTGGCCGTCATTTTCATGTCAAAATTCCCCACTCCACAGGTATATGATCTCATATATATTTTAGGAATCTGAAGTAGCAAAAAATGAACGTCTTTTTCTTTTTTATAGTGAAAAGTGGTCTTACTCGGTGCACAAGGCTCCAGATAGCACCTGTGATCGTGCAAGGTCTCAACCTCTTATTCATTCTTTATCTAAATTTTGAATGAACCAAATACAAATTGAAAGGGTGAAACCCCATGTAACGACTTCTAATATTAGTACCCCATTTCTTTGTCTTTTGAATTCCTTATTCATGAATGGAGCTCGAGGTATAGAGTATAGGTCTGGTGGGCCCGAGATTGTGACTCCTAAATTGCCATGGGTAGGAGTTTAAGATGCTGTAAGATGAGTGCTTTGTTTACACAGTATTTAATACTTTATTTATAACGTTGCTTGGGTTGTGCTTTGTCTCGTTGACATGAAAATTTGGCAAATTTGACATTCCCAGGGGCTGTACTTGGTCTGCTTATTTGGATTACATTTCCAATTTGTCAATGGAGAATGTGGGTACTTAATTTTTGTAAATATGATTCTGCTTAATTTTTTGTCAAATTGTTGAAATACTGATAGCTTCTACGTTTTGCACTTCGTCTATGATGTCTAAACTTTCTATTAATAATAAATGCACTGTAACAGGATTGTAATAATTTTCCATGGATTGAATCTTGGTTTAAATAATGGTTGATATTGTATTGGCTTCGATGCCTTAATCTACGTCAATGTGGAGAATCATTTGTTCTGGATGTTGCTTTTATACTTCAGGTTAAAAGCGCTGATTGCTATCCCAAAGGTACAACCACGATTCGCCCTTGCTATCTGGAAGAAATACCCTACAATGAAATCCCTTTTGAGTGTTTACATGGATCCAAACAAATCGGTGAGTGATATAACTAAACTGACTTCATTTATTATCCATTGATATTTATGCAAAGAAAAATTGTCTATTGGTAGTTGACATTCAAGCCATTTGTCCTTTGATCAACATGATGCTATGCTTTTAACCGAAAAGACATTCTATTTTGGCATGCATCACATGGATTATGTGGTTTAACTTGTGTGCCATATCTTGGATGAACCATTTCATTAAGGAATCAGTGGATAGTTTTGCTAATTCTAGCTTTAATTCTAAAATACCAGAGGGCTGAGAAAAAAAAAAACTGATGTAACTCATCAAAATTGCACTTGCCTTGGTTTTCATAAAAGATCGACGGGTTTTTTTTTTTTCAGGAAACAACATTTCAGTTTAAAAGAGATTAAGAGACAGCTAGCCCTTATCAGGGGTCAAGTAAAAAACGATAGGGTATTCTCATGGATTTTGCTGAAAATTTTTAGGATCCATGCCTTACCTGGTTGTTTGGTTCCACATGAACCCCCAGGATAGTAGGATTCATCTACTCTGAACGATCATTCTACCATTTCACATCAAACATGAAAGGGCACATGACACGAATCCCGTGATTGTTGGGAACAGTGTTCTTGTATGCACAATCCCATTTCCCTTTTCTACTTGAAATAGTACTAGTGCAAGAAAATAAAAAATAGTAGGATACTATAATGTACACCAAATTATAGGAAAATTGCTACTTGACCTTGTTTTATGTTATTATTTTGCTGAGTATCTAGATGACTTGGTTAATAATAGTAACTGTCAGGTTGAATGTTCCCTGGCGTGCGGTTGAATTTGTTTTACTGTACTATTTCAGAAGACCAACATATTGGCAGTATCAGCCTTTCCCTTGTTAAGTATTTGACATTCGTAAGTAGTCCGAGCCTATTTCAGAAAGACTAAGCATCATATAAATTGATGAAACTGAAAAAGTAATGCCGAGTTGGCCGCTTCTTTAGACACTGTATGTTGATCTACAATGAGAATTTTGACTAGCACTTTCTAGTTACTCACTAGGATCATTTTTTTGAGATCGACAGGTGCACGAGAAAGAATTTTTGCTCAAGGACTTAACAATAGAAGGGTTACTCGGCGACGATAGAAGACTGGGCGAAGTTTGCTCGAAAAGAGTATACAGAATATTGACTGCGCAATGTGGAAGCAGTAACACTGATGATGTCGAGGATGGAGCCGATTTCTTCAGTCGGGCTTAGAGGACATTGTTCTTAATGTTCACATTTATGTTCATTTTGGAGAGCATAGGTTAGTGAAGCTGCTCTATATACATTCCCTTCTAAAAATTCTGCCTAGGATTTCATTAAGTGTTTGGATGATTTGCTTAGGTTGTTTCAGGATACTGTGGTGGTTGGCTTCTTGCCAACTACTCTTGATTGGTTTTTTGTGAATAAAAATTTCCCTTATCGAAAAGAAGCCCAGCAATACGGTTTTCCATTGTTTTACCACTCTACACATTTAGGCCTCGTTCAAGAAAACGGAAAAGAAACTGCGGGAACGTTTTATTTTTTTTTCAATTTTAATATGTTCAGTTTAAAGGAAAGTTGCGGGACTCATATCTTTAACTTTTGCACTAGGATTAGCTTTCCTTCAATATATGTCATGCAAAAACATAGGATTTTGCAGGAGTATTGCGTCTCTATTGATTTCTACATAATTGAACTACTGCTTCCAAATTTTGTCAAAAGATTTCTTTTTTCCACCAGAGGGAGAGTTAATTAGGCATCCTGTACAAAAAAGATCATTATGATTCCATCCTATAAGATTTGAATATTTATGATTCCATTCTGAAATTCAAATAAATCCCAAAATACCCTCTCTGTCCTAATTTTCCTAATATTTCTCTCCTGATTTTCTTAATAATTCTCTCCTAGTTTTCTAACATTTCTCTCTCCCAATCTTTCTTAATTTATCTCAAGCTTTCTATCTTATCTTTCAAATCTTCTTCTTTCCTAACATTTTAATTTCCCTAAAATCGCTCATAAAATTCAATCCCTAAAATCTCAAAACAAATTTAAAAAATTAAAATACAAACTCAACCCGCAAACATGGTAAAATTATTTACCATGAATCATGTGTTAATTTATCAAGTTTACAATGCGAAATCACTGAAGTGCTGAAGTGAACCAATAAACCATCTTTTTACTGTATCAAATCACTCAATATGGTATATCAATAAATCATGTTAACATGTCCTTAATTTTATACGGTGAATATAGTTTATTGTATCAAATGAATGAATATGGAAAATAGTTTTTATTTTCCTTTCCTTAGCTTCACACTATAATTTTCTTTGCGCTAGTTTCTTGACAAAGTAACGGAGCCATAGGGAATAGTATTTAATTTTGCCGAGTAATTTGTTTTGTGGGACTACATTTTTGGCATTTCAGTGCAACAATTGGTAGAGATATTGAATGCCTGCCAACATGCCAATCTTACAATACGTGGGATATACAATACCTTCGGTGGTGGTGCATATGGTTAATCTTAATGCTAGGATTGTAAATCAATCAAGCTATCCGAATTTGACCTTGTGTTCGTTCTTTAAAAGCTTGGTTGAAACTAATTTGTTACATAAGCAAAAGTGGTTAAAATTATAAACCAAGCACGAACAAGTTACTACGTGGCTTGTTCTGCCTAATTGCTAACAATTGACCACTGTTTTGTGGCTCTTGATTGACAGGCTTAAATGATTATCTTTACATGATTACGTTGGATAATTCAACATACCATTATCTTTCGTGAATATATTCCTTGTTCTTTGTCTCATCCTTTCATCTTGGTCATAATTAAAGTCATTGCTCTCTCTCTCTCTATTTTTTGCTGTGGTTGATACATTGTTATCCCACTGTTTCAGATAAGAGGCTGTAGACGGACTTGGGGTTGCTGCTGTGCACATCATGGCCATCTGTTGCTCTAATGGACGGCTCAGATTTCATCTTGCGCGCACGACAACGAACGGTTGGGATGCGAAGGTACCGAGGTGAAATCTGAGCCACCTATTGGAGCAACGGACGGTCCGGATATGCACAACAGCAACCCCAGATCCGGTTATAAACATAACTGCAGAATGTAGTGTAGTCTCATCTAGTTGTGCAATGAATAATATCCAGCCAGCTTGAACTAACCCTAGCCTAGTGATATTTGTAATGTCAGCACCTACGCGTGCTCCAACATTGTATCATGGATTGTCCAAGTGTATTGGACAAGCTCCATTTTGTACAGGGATGGTGGTTTTTGGGACTCTTAACATGGCAGGTGCACCGATCAATCTATTCCACAACAAAATTATGGTGTGTACTCATCCCACCATGTTCCGGGATCTCATATTGCATCTACAGTGCTACAAGGGTAGTTACGTTAATTGTGCCACTATTATTTCTTGTATTATCCTAGTGGAAATGTTTGTACTTGGCCTAAGAGGTACAGAGGAAGACAGCTTTTCTTGATTGTGGAACTACAAGAGTTGATTTCACACATGTGAGGGCTTAATTCTTCTGACTTACTAAACACAATTCTCTTCTGACTTACTAAACACAATTCTTACATGATAATCTTATTCTGCCAATATTCTGAGTATTGAATATTAGAGGATCTCCAATGGCATGTTATATGTATTGCTATATCTATTGCTATATCTATATTATAGCATGAAGTTTCAAATTTTCTTCTCTAATTGTGAGGTATGCCAATACTCGAGTATTGAAAATATTAGAGCATCTCCGATGGCATGTTATATGTGTTGCTATATCTATATTAGAGCGTGAAGCTTTAAATACATGCTATATTTACATATAACTATTTGTTAGGCCATATAGCACACAACATAGCTATGGCTATAATCTAACATGCTTCATTGTGTCTATGGCCTCGTTTGTTTGACTGGAGATAAATGAATGGGATATGAAATCCGATGGAATATGGGTGGAATATAAAATCCTTGGGATATTGCTCAGGATATCAATGGACGGAGAAAATTCATATCCGGTGTTTGTGTTCAACGGGATATAACCATTGGAAAGCACTTTTTTTTTTATTTAAGCCATTGGAAAATCAATATCCCATCCAAATCCCAACCCCCCAATGGGATTTTATATCCCGTACGGATTGGGATAAAACTTGCCATGGATTAAACAAACATGAGATTTTGGGTCTCACTTCATCCCATCCCTAAATCCCAACCCCAAATCCCGGCAAACAAACATGGCCTATCTTTCTCATTATAGGACTCACAATTCGCAATTTACATTGACATTTTTTGGAAAAATAAAACAAATAGCATTCACATCATTAAAGCAATGTTGCTATATTAACAAGTTAACACTATTCATTATTATATTATATCAATAGTTATACAAATAGCAACTCTATCGTTGAAGATGCCCTTAGAGTATATGATGTGATGTAAATGCAAATTATCAGAGGGAGGAGGCGTGGTTGAGATACTTTGTGTCCCATTTTGACACATGAATATTTTCTTGCCAGTGCTCACTTTTCTTTTTGTCGATGATTTCACTTAGGTAATTTTTCTGCATTTTAAGGAGTACATTACAGACATATCAAATGATACTCAAATGTGATCGCTGTAGAATTAACTCATCTTGGATAAGTGGCAAAGTCTTATCCAGTTACCCTAGTTTTACATGCTCACACTTTGTTTTCAATTTTGGATAACAACTAATATTTCTGTTTTGTTTTTTTTTGTTTTTTGGTACTAGAGAACTCCATTGGTGGGGCAGTATTCGTAGACACACATAAAGGTCTCAAGTTTGAGTGAGTAATTAAACAGAAAAAAATTTAGGTGTCAGTCGGGTATGTTCACGTGGTGCTCGACTCCGCATCTCAGCCGTTCAAAAGTTTTAGATGGCTCAAATTTCTTCCCCCCCTTCTCCCTCCACTTTCTCTATTTTACAATCTGGAAAGTTTAAAATACTTTTGAACGGTTGGGATATGCGGTCGGGCACCACGTAGCCATATCCGACCGACACCCAAGTTTTTCTCCACTGAACGAGTTATTAATTTTGATTTCACCTTCTACTATTCTACAACCACACAAAAACCTATGCATATGATTTGGCTAATTTGAAAAAACTGGTTTTTTTCGTTGTCTTTATTCAAATTTTTTTTGTATTTGTTAGTTTTGCGTCAAGATTTTTTGGTTTCTGGATTTATTTCGTCGAGACGAATCCAAAGAATATAAAATTATGGTCAAAAGTAATAGTTTTTTGAATAAATCCGAAAATAAACCAAAATAAACCAGCCTTTTGAATTATTTTTGCGTCTTTATTCATAAAACTTTAAGTTTGACTAATAATTTTATACTTTTTAGATTTTTCTCACCGAGACAAGCCAAAAAACTACAAAAAATCGATCGAAAACTAACAAATGCAATTTTTTTTGAACAAGGACAAAACAAAAAAACTAAAAAACCAATTTTTTCAAATTAGTCAAATCATGCTGTGCATTCAATCCCACACACTTGAGTACACTATGTGCGGAGCCCTTAGTCACATAAATGTGAGTGCTTGTGTAATTGAGTGAGTATTCAATACCCCTGGGGCTTCGCTTCACCATGTGTTTCAGGCCCCTTTTTCACTCCACAGTGTAGTCGGGTTCATACACTTCGACCTGTACAACGATTTTTGGTGGAGAAAGGACTTGAGACACCACCACGCGGCGGCAGTCAAGACTTTGTTTAGTGCAAGGCTTTTTGTTGTGCTTTTTCCCTGAGGTGATAAATGAAACACAAGAGGCCCACAAATTAAAGCAGAGAACCCCATACTGCTTTTCCATAAAGTGGAGGTAGCACTCACACTATGTTTGTTGTCTAATCCTAAAAGCCTTGTCGGCCCTAAACCTAAACGTGGTGGGCTCCACGCCTCCACCACCTCTGAGCTAAGAAAGGTGGACTTCTCCCTCCCACCACTTGGAATGAATGAATGAATGAATGAAAAGCCTATCTCAACAGTCAACATGCATTGAGAGTGATCATTGCATCACCTCTCAACCACCATGCCTTTCAATCCATCCCTCCTATAATCAGTAGTAATTATGTTAACCCCAAATGAGGTGGAGAGTGGTCCCCTATCACGCCAAGCTACCTGGCAAAGATCTAGATACAGGTACAGATGGCAAAATGCCCCGTCCTATCCCGTCCCACTCTGCCCCGTCTCGATATGTCTAGGTTTTTTTAATCAAATTTTCAAGTACATGGGAGGATACAGGGTGAAATTAGAAAAACCCAGCTAGAGTCAAGACAATATTACCCAGCCCCAAACCTGCCCCGAAATATATTTATATTTTTACTGTAATCTAATAATCACTACACTAAAGTTCTTATATTTTTATCCTAATTTTATTATCGTTCTACTAAGAAAAGACTTTCATTCTTACCTTAATATTTTAACTATTACACTAAAATATTACTTTCTTTATAAGTATTTACTTTTATTTTGCTTTTAGATTAACAATTTTTAAAAATTTCTTATGAAGCGGGGCAGGGCGGGTAAGCCCGAACAGGGGGGCAACAGGATTATCCAAAAAATACCCGGACGGGGTCAGGTCGGGTATGCCAAATACTCGCCCCGCCACATTGCCATTCCTAGATACAGGTGCGTTAAAATCTATTTGATGTGAAGGGACCCTATTGAATCGGATATGTGTACATCAGACGGTTATGGACAGTCTAGTTCAATTAAAATCTATTCAATGTGAATGGATCTATATTGTATCGGATATATCATATATTTGTACGAATATGTGCAATTTCATCTATATCCGTACCATTTTAAACATTATATAAAATAAAATTTAAGCATAGTTAGGATGAATAAAATGAAAAATAATAGAGGTAATTAAATAATCATCCTTTTTTTTGGACACCACATAAGTTTTCATCCCTGTCAGTTTGAACGACTTTGTTTTTATCCTTTTTGTTTGTTAAATACCTTATTTACCCTTTTTAGTAGTACATGTTAATTTATGTAAATATTGTGTCCTAATTAATAGGGATTTGATTAAGATTTATATAAATATTGTTTCCTGAAAAGGGGGATTGATTTATAAAAATATAATGTCCTAATTAAGAGGGATTTGATTAAGATTTATATAAATATTGTTTCCTGAGAAAGGGGATTGATTTGACTGTTTCCAATATAATTTTTTAAATGGTGGAGAGTCAAAATTAAGTGTGATAATATTATTTCCAAATGTTAGTCCTGTGAGTACCAAAATTTAAGGAATTTTTGAAAATAAAGTGGTGGGTAAAAAAAAATTAACAGTTCTCATGGTAAATTACAAATAGTCATGGTAAATTATGTCCACATCATATTTTGGTCATTACGATAAAAATGAATGAAGAACAACGAACATGGTAAAAATCAGAACCAGTATAGTAAACATGGTAAAATCAAACAACTTGCAAAATTGAATTATGGTAAAATATATCTCCAAAACATATCTCATTGTTTATGGTAAATTTATACAACTCCAATCAAGGTAAAAACATACCCAACCCCTACCAAATATCATGGTAAAAAATGCGTCACGTCAACTTCCAAAATCACTTTCATTTTTTCGTTTCCTCGATGACCCCAAACGCCGAGTGGTAGGAGAGGTCGAAAGTTTTCGTTTACTTCCTTTCGTTTGTTTAACTCGTGGAGTGAACCGCAAGGAAGTTTTTTGAACCGGCATAACCTCGAAAACAATATAAAACACGATTAGTAGAGGTTGAACAACTAATAAACCGTTTAGCACAAGCCTGAGGAATATAAATCATGGTAAAACATAACATATGTGATTTTTTAATGGTAAATATAGTCAAAGTGAACGATAAACCAGAAAAAGAACAAATTATATTAACCTGAGAAAGACTAATATAAATTATGTGATTTTTTCATGGTAAATATACTCAACTTGAATGGTAAACTAGACAAACAACAAGTTTTAGCACAAGCCTGAGAAAAACTAATATAAATCATGGTAAAACATAACATTTGTGATTTTTTCATGGTAAATATAGTCATAATCCAGTTTGATATGGCTAATTTAAACATACCATCATACATAGCATACAAATTTTGGTTTTGGATGGCTAATGTTATGGTAACATCTCCAAATATAAGGCATGGTAAAAAAATTCATCACATAAGGTTCTGATAAAAAACAAAAAGCAAACATGGTAAAAAATAAAAGAAATATGATAAAAATTGTGTTGTGAGCACCATTTTTAGTGGGATGATTTCATCCCAATCCCATAATCAAGTAACGGCTTAGTAGCCATTGCCTGAACCTACATAGATAAGGAGTATGTAAGCTGTCCTTGTACATAGTCCTTATCTATGTGGGCTCGCGCAACGGCTCTCTTATAGAAGGCATGGTAAAAAAAATCATACATAAAGTTCTGGTAAAAAAAAAAAGGGTAAAAAACAAAATAAACATGGTAAAATTTAATGAGAAAATGATAAACTTATAATTAGTCAGAAATCATGGTAAATATAATATCCTTTGACGCACGAATCATGGTAAAAAAATTATATATAACGGTTTTTATGGTAAAAAAAAATTTAATCACTTGTAAATATGGCAATAATTTGTTAAATTAAGAACTTGAATCATGGTAAAACATATCAACTTCATAATCGAAATTTCATGGTAAAAATAAAAACGATAAAAAATCATGATAAGAATATCAAAACAAATACCAGTTTTATGGTAAAAATACTTAATGATCAGTAAACATGGTAATAATTATTGAATTAATATCTTAAATCATTGTAAAAAAATGTCAAAAACCATGGTAAATAAGGAAGCCTTACTTAATGTCCGTGGTAAAAATTCTAGGATACTATAGCCGCTGTGCGGGCCTATATAGATAAGGAGTATGTATCTATGTAGGCTCGCGCAGTAACTCTTTTATAGAAGGCATGGTAAAAAAAATTATCACATAAGGTTCTGATAAAAAATAAAAAGTAAACATGGTAAAAAACAAAATAAAAATGGTGGAAATTGTACTCACAGCGTACATACCATTTATTTATGTTTTGGATCATAGTAAAAATTGTGCTCACATCACATTCAAAATATCATTAAAAAAAAATCAAATGATCTCCGTAACCATGGCAAATTTATTGGTCTTGTTAACTTGGTCCATGATATATTTTATAACAACTTTGTTTTCCAAATACAAGGCCTGGTAAAAAAAAAAATCATCACAAAAGGTTGAATAAACCTCTTGTGCCTTAGGATTGGATTACCAATTCCAAGGGCTCTCCAATCCCTTGTTTGATAACCTAAAATAGGTTCGTAAATTTGTAGTACCGTTGGGACTTGGTATTCGTAATCCAATCTTAAGATAGCTAATCCAAAAAGACAGTCGCCCTCGAACTTAATATACTAACGAAAACACCTATATTATTTTGGGATACTTAAATAATCATCCTCTAATCCACCTGGAATTAGAAAATCATCCAGATCCTTTTTGGGGGTTATGTTTTCATCCTGAGATTTAAATAAACCCTATATACTATTTAATTCGGACTGTTGATTACCAAACTGATGGCCGTGATTGCTTAATATAGGCACCCCGAATCCGTTCATGACAATAATTGTCCGTAGAATACATTCCGCTTGTGCTTTTTTTTAGCACATTTACGGCCGTTTGGATGGAGAATTAGAATGAGTATTATTTATGAGCCCAGATGACTAATTCTGGGCCCACACCTCATCATGGTTTGGGACAATTTTGCACGGGGTATTATTTACGGCTCATTGGATTTAATACCTCCAGGGGTGCTAATTGTGTACTGCCCAGACCCTATTACTATCTTATCCGCTATAAACTGTGTGCGAATTATGATTTAATATGTGCATGAACAAGAGCATACAATGTCATTTGCCAGCTTTTTACATCATATACCTAACCTTATCCACCATTCTTACAAATTATCCAAACTAAGTACTATTTTATCCACCATTTATAAATGTCAGATCAATGAGGGTTCACCATTTATAAATAATACTCTCTACTATCTTAATTACTATCTCCCTTTACTATTTAACTCACCCAAATCTCATCCCGCATCTTATCGGGCCGAACTATTACTAAAACGAGGGCACCGTTTTACATCATATCTAACAAACTTAGATAATTTTGAACTGTGAAGCTGTTTCATTTTTTATTTTATTTTTTTGAATATTAGGTTAGGTATCACACTCATGGGGGTGCACAGTGGAGTCGCCTCTTCAAATATATACTCTCTTCGTCCCATTTTATTGGCTCCTTATGATTATGTTTGCCTTTTTTGAACTCTTGTAGTTTTCAATGCATAATGCATTTTATATGCAATATGGATTTTATTCGATAAATCTCAATTAATTCTATTAGACAAAGTTTTCAAAAACTTTAAAAACGTTATGAATAAAAAGATATAGACGTTTGAAAATGACACAGATATATGTAGGGAGCAAATAAAATAGGACGGAACAAATTAAATGGGACAGAGGAAGTAGTTGTACACATATATTACACTATGTAAACATGTGTGGCGGCCAATATTGGAGTCCAGCTGCTCGTTAGGGACGCTCCGTCATGGTTGTTTTCCTTGGATGGTGGTTTGATGGTGGCGGTGGTGATATTGTGATGGCGGTGCCCTCGATTCCCCTCTCTCCTGGCTCCCCTTTTCCTCCTCACCGGCTTTCCCTTTCGCTAACTTCCTTCTCCTCCATTGGGTCTCATTGTTGGATGTTTCTTGTTAATGCTTAACGGCATCGGTGGTTTTGTTGGCTGCCATTGTCACCGTGTCTCCTCCATCACGGCTCATGCTCACCCGATGGTTTCCCATTGCTCGATGGGACGGGATCGGGCGATCCGCTCAATCCGCTCAATAATCCTTCTTTAATCTGTCAAATCCGCCCGATCCGTCCCCATCCGTGAATGTTCGGTTCGGTTCCGGATCTTAAAAACCATAATCCGCTCTGAGCGGATCGGATCGGATCCGTATCCGATCCGTCCGAATCCGATCCGTGGACACCCCTAGTGAAGATAGTCCGGACATGAAAGTCACATCATGAACTAAGATAGTCTACAACTATGGAAAATATTGCCCTTGCGGCAATGGTAAATTCTTGAAAGGGTTATGATGTGGTAAACATCAATAGGGATGTGACTTAGCCCATTTTATTTTGATCACTCTTAGTAGAAACTCGACTCACCGCTTGTTATCTACTTCAAGTCTTGGGTTCAATGAGCAAAGTACACCATATGTCGTGATTTTTTTTTTTTGGTACTTCGGAAATTCATATCTCATGATTGCAAGCACTTAATGAATTTATTATACATCCCAAGATAAATTGCTTGGTACCTGTAATGTAAAAAAACAGGAGGCTGAGCTACTTAGCTCTTAATAGGTTTTTAAATGTTTTTCATTACAGGGACACTGATAAAATCCTACCTATGTGAGTGTGGAGGTGGTGCCGCTTCCGATAGTTCTCGGGGGCTTTGACTTTAGAGAACTCATGAAACCAAGATAAAGACTCAAGGCCAATCCACGAGTCGGCTTTTATGAATTACCTAAGGAGAAGAAAATTTTATGAGTGAGACGTGTCCGGTTAGTCAACATGGATTGCTAGTTCAAAGACTAGTCTACTATGCTCTTCCAACTAACTTTGATGTGTTTTCACTATGTGAATGGTTAAAATCGTGAGATACCTTCATTTATGCACAAGTTTTCCGAGCTTATCCAATGTTTATTTTCAATCTTTTGAAAATGGTGGGGGATTGTTGGAACTTAACCAAGTTTTATTTTCAATATTTTGAAAATGGTGGGGGATTGTTGGAACATTTCCAAAATATTTAATGAATATTAAACGTTGTAATTGGTGAACGGTTGTAATCCAATAGGTGTGTCTGTTCAAGTAAACTGAATAGACATGATTACTAGATTATAGTGCGAATGGTGTGTCTATTCAGGTTAAATAAAAAGACATAGCTATTGGATTTAAATGGTGTGACCGTTGGGTTTAGATGAATAGGTATAACTATTCATGAACAGTCACAATGGTTCGTGAACAGTCAACGGTCACAATGGTTCGTGAACGGCCACAATGGTTTGAATGTAAAGACGTGACCATTGGTGAATGGTCACAAGTCTATGCCACCAAATTCACTCGAATTGGTGGGGGCGAATATGGTCTTAAGGAAAGTGACATTGTAACGTGCCTTGAAGAAACCGATGTTGTCTCTATTTTTATCCACTTCCATCGATTACGCGATAATTGCACCAACACAATATGGATCTCGTATGTTCTCGATGAGTTCTGTTAAACAAAGTTTTCAAAATTGTGAAAAATATTATAAATTAAAAAATATAAACAATTAAAAAATGGCACACATGCATGTAAATGGACAAGAAATTCTGGGAGTATTATATGTAGTGCTCTAGTGCACGGTTTCAATGATTCTAATCTTTTTATAATCAGAACATGGTCCATGCATACCGCACTAACTAACGTGCACACCATTTATGCATGGGGTCCATATTGTCAACTCACTCTATATGTATCTATATATATGTATGATGCGAACTCTACCGACTCTGTAAGTATATTTTTTTGTTATGGCTATGGAGAAGAGGAGCAGATCATTTCCAGCAGATTCCTACCCATGTTCCTACTCAGAAGTCCGGGCCGGGTTCGAGGACCGGGACAAGTCCTACAGCTTTAACGGGCCGACCGACAACCCGGAGGTGAAGAGGAGGAAGAGGGTGGCTTCCTATAATATGTATTCAGTGGAAGGTAAGTTCAAGTCATCTCTTAGGAACAGCTTCAAGTGGATCAAGAGCAAGTTCACCGATGACTATTTTGATTCTTCGTCGTGACTTGTATGTATATTATTTAGCTTAGTCCAGGAAAACGCATAAGCTGACCTGGACATCGACATCCAGAGTTGTAATAGAAAAGTATTTTTATCTCTCCTTTGTGGGTTTATGGTTAAAAACTGGTATTGATCCCCTCATCAAAGATATATAGTCTCTGAGTGTTATTGTGTTGTTTGGTTTTGTATTGTCTAAGTTGAATTTGGAGAATGGTAGAAACACTACAATTTGTGTTCATCCATATACATGAATGTATTCTAAGAAAAATCTTGCCAATGGTAATGTTTTTGGTGTACTTTGTTGTTTTCTTCACTTGACCTCTTTTATGAAGCTATACCAACTTTGTTAAGAGCATCAATATTAAAATGATTCACCCAATTAATGCTACTTTTAGTTAAAGTAGCAACCAACAAAACCCTCAAAACCACCCCAATATCAGCCTCTCTACTTGCCCTCTTCAATCTGTTATTGCTACAGTAGGTGAACAATTTTGGTGCAACACTGTTCACGCTTCTCTCCCTTTTTTATTACTACTTATTATTATTATTATTTTTGTACTGGAGTATTTAGCTAAGGTTGTGTTTTTTTTTTTTTTTGGGAGGAGTAGAAAAAAGAATAGTTTAATATAGTGAAATTAGAATAGAGAGTCTGATTTTTGCAAATTTTTAGAAAAGTGACTTGCTAAATTATAAAAAGTGTTTTTGAGATTAAATTTGGTTTTTTTTTTTGGTGTCTAATAATGATGCTCTAAAAATAACTCACTTTAACAGTTAGTATAACACAATCAATCAACCGTTCCTTTTCCTTCTCCAATAGTCCCGCTTCTCTCCCTTTTTTATTACTACTTATTATTATTATTATTTTTGTACTGGAGTATTTAGCTAAGGTTGTGTTTTTTTTTTTTTTTGGGAGGAGTAGAAAAAAGAATAGTTTAATATAGTGAAATTAGAATAGAGAGTCTGATTTTTGCAAATTTTTAGAAAAGTGACTTGCTAAATTATAAAAAGTGTTTTTGAGATTAAATTTGGTTTTTTTTTTTGGTGTCTAATAATGATGCTCTAAAAATAACTCACTTTAACAGTTAGTATAACACAATCAATCAACCGTTCCTTTTCCTTCTCCAATAGTCCCTTTTTTTTTTTTTTGGATAATCAGATGCTGATTGTCGGGCTAACTTACGCACCTCAACTGTCCAATTTTATTGTCCACTAATGGAAGCCAAATAGTTATGCTAATACCTATCCATAGACGTAAAGTGCTTTTCTTTTTCTCCACTCTCACAAGTCACAAGATTTAAGCTCATTACAAGTGTCTTTTTCTTCCTCCAGTAAATAAATACAAATAAATTCCAAACTAGTATGTATCGCTAATTCATCGGTCCGAAAGAGACCTTTTCAGGTATGACATAAATAGCTAAGATATGAGCATTTACCAGTAAAGCTGGACAGAAATTAAAATACCACTCAAACACTCACAGCAAAGCCCTAATGCAGTGAAGATGGCAGTAGCTAGTCCACAGGACCACAGGACCGTCGGACAGGACCGTCGGTTGCTAGCGACACCAAACCGACTACCAATTAAATAAGAATGTTATAAGAAATGCGAGATAATACCCCCTTTTTTTTTATAATCAGGTGTTCGGGTCAGCTTGCGCACATCGCGCAAGATGATACTTGTACTAATGTTTCCATCACAAGCTGAAATTTTGTTTATCCATTAACCGCCAACAGTCACAAATGAATGACTTGTATTCAGCAATTACCCAATATTGTGAAGTCGAAAGCAAAAGGTAATTTCCCGGCTACCATATGCCAACCTTGTTTGTTTCCAGATATCTATCATCTACAAAACTTCCTCCCAGGAAAATTCTGTTTCCGAATTAAAACTTTGATTCTGCACGAAACAGTCCCTTGCGCATTATCAATTTGCATTTGCATTGTCTTGAGCTATAGCATTTGCTAGTTCTCCAGTTTCCTGCATTTTCTTGTCCACAACCTCAGGAGAAGGACCCTTTCAATCTCCAACTAGATGAGCATTCAAGCACAAGAAATTATGCCGCTACCTGAGAAATTTGCTGCCAACATTCTCCACTCTTGTAATCTACCTTGAGGTGGGTAAGCTAAATTCAAACGGTCCCAAAGATTCAGTCTGCATTGAGAAAAGAAAAAAACTAAGAATAGTTAGCAGTTTGCATTTGGGGAACTTAAACAGATCAACTCAGAGGTAAATTAGTAAAGCCATTCACGTACCCATTTCAAGCCGGCCAGTCCAAGGCTGCTTTCGTCATTATTCACTCCTAACTGAGTTAGAGGATTTGTCTTGGATTCCTGAGCAGAAGGAGGATCATGTGCAAGCTCACGTTGGCCATGGAGCTACAAAAAGAAGCAACGGAAAGTGTAAACAATCTTATGAGACAAACTGCAGAGAATATGGGCCTTCAATATTTTAGGGGATCTAGAAGTTAACCATGTAAACATTTAATGGTAATTAGCACCAAAGTTGGGTTTAATCAGACTGTAAACATTTGGCCGATTTCAAACAGAGGCAAACAGCTTTATAGTTATATTTGGGCTAACCATGTTGTACTCATTTAGCCACCTTTGGACGTCAATGTATATCAACATTCCAATCCAATTCCATAGGTCGAACTTATTAAACGAAAAAAAAAAAACCTTACACATTCACCATATACCTATGCATAAACTCCCCTATGTTTAAAGTAATAACATCTGATAAAAGTGATAACGTCACCTTGTAAATACCATTTTTCCATGTCCTGATGTCTTCGAACATTGGAATTTCATGAATCCAACAATTAACTCGTTCCAGTAACACTTCTAGCATCAACGTTAAAAAATATACCAACCTCAAAATAAATTCAGAATTTTAATTTCCAAAAACAGAAATGTTTATCTAGGAAATTTTATGTGATTTTCAAGTATCTGTTAAAAGTTCTCCCAATTCATCAAAAGAAATTCTGACCTGACTTAGGCTTACTTATGTTCCGTCCAGATACCATGATTAATGGATGGATGGGGTCAAAAGCTACTTGATAATTAAAGTTACGAGTGTCGGCCGCTAAACCAGAAATTATGAACTAGCCACTATTCCCAAACAACACTACTGTAATAAATCATAACAGGAGAGATTAGCAAACCTTGAAAAAGTTAGAAAATTCGAACAACTTTGAACTGCCATCATGGTTGTGTTCCCTAGGAATTGCATTTCCAATCACACGCACAGCATTGTTGCCCGAAGAGGACAGTTTCCGGAAAGAAAATGCATGGCATGTCTCTTCGGCATCCAAGATAGATGAGCATGAGACGTAAGAAGGTGGCTTGGATTCCTGAGGCTGTGAATTTAACTCGCCGGCAATAAAAGCATCCAATGAATCATGCATCAATTGAGTCGGCTGACACCCTAATTTGCTTCCATTTGATTTTGGATCACAAGTACCAATCTTTTCCAGCAAGGAAGCTTCAGACAGCAGGCCTCCAATGCTTAAGTTAGTCAAACCATCATCCCAAGGCACTGCTGATTGTACAAGGTCCTTATCCATAATGGGCTCCAAGCCTAGCTTCCTCCCATTTGACTTTGATTCATGATTATTGAACTTGCCTTGCATAGATGCTTCAGACAAAAGGCCACCAATACTCATATCTGAGGGGATCAATTCAATTGGTTGCACGTTTAATTTGCTGGCATCTGAATTTGGATCACAATTGCGGATCTTGCCCAGCAAGGATGTCTCAGACAGCAAGCCTCCAATGCTTAAGTTAGTCAAACTATCATCCCATGGAACTGATGATGGTGCAATGCTATTGCCAGACTGCACTCGATCATCCTAGTAAAATGAAAATGAGCATATTTTTTTTAGAAAAAGTGAAAATCTGATAGAAATATAATGCATCCAAGCATTTTAGTTTCAATAGAAGGATCAATGAGAAGTAAAATACGCCACCCCCTAGTGTAGGACTTGCACAATAAAGTCACGACCAAATGTACTTACGGCAGATGTTTCCCATGTATCTGAACTATGCAACAATTCTAACGATGTTTTAATGAACTTCCAGAGTTTAAATAAAATGGATAAACGCATGCTGAAACTTTATCATGCAATAGCTTAAGAAGGTTGAGAGCTCAATTTCAGAAAATTTCTTTGAAACTTCCCTACAAAGATACGACAGATGGACAGAAGTGAAAAGTTACCACGTAGCCAACTGGTACATCCGAATACATAGTAGTAGGAACAACTGCATCTGTCTCTACATTTAGATGGGTTGACTTGAAATCCACAACTTCTTCCTTCCTGACATCAGCAATCTCTGCAATTGTATTGCAACCTTTTTGAAGGCCTTCAGTTCCAAAGGCATCCCCAAAGTAAGTAGATCTAGAAGGCACTGCAACTTCTTGGGGGAGAGGATTGGAGAACCAGCCATACCTTGAAAGGGAGATGAAGTCAGAAGTTAAACTAAACTATTCATTGTACAAAATAGGAGAATAGGGAGAGCTCTTGACCTTAAGCGAAAAACGGCTGGACTTCCTAAAGCTGCATATACATCACCTGCACTGATGCCATTTTCATTTAACGTCCATCGTTTCGATGTACTTAATTTCTCGAATTGTATGTTGTATGGAAAAAGCATGAGATCCCCAACAGCAATACTTGAACTTCCCCATTTGCCATTCAGGTGCTTGAGCACAGATGATATCTTCTTCCGAGCACTAAGAGTGAGTTCTAGAAACGGAATATGACCATCCTACCAGAGGCATTGTCTCAGTAGAAGTACAAATACATATGCATCTCATGCAAAAATTATGCTGGCAAATAAGCTTACTTTCTCCAATTCTATTCGAGTGCCTTCATCTAACGGGAAAAGCTGCAACTTGATCTTCTCAGAAGACTGAAGTTCCATTTTCGGCTCCAGTTTACGCACTCCTTTTTCTGTTTGTTGGGCCAATGTACATCTCCTTGGAAGCTGATGACCCACCACTTGAGCAGTACTAAAATGCAAAACCCCTGGATTATCTTCGACCAATGTGGATTTACATCCCGCTACAAGGAGAAGGTTCACTGAAGTAAGTAGGAACTATAGGACCAAAAAAAACAAAGGTAGAAACTGTAGGAAAAGAACAGATAGACGTTCTTCCAGGTTTCCTATCTTATCATCTTTGTTTCTGAAATTTCATTCTTTATCCTCCTCAAAATTTATTGGGAGAAGCAAAAAAATCCGAAACATACAAACAGCTGCATCAGTCCTTATGACTAAAATTAAAAAAAAATTGGAGCTGTTTGGCATCATTACATGGTGTTTCAGAAGCAGGAAGCATGCTTTTTATTTTTTTCGTTCTGACATTCTTCGTCATCTCCCTATTTTGATACGTAAACTATGAGGGCCTTCATTATTGTCCAGTGACATGCTTTGGCTTGTTTGGTAACAACGGAAAGCACCTATTTTGTGTCAGTAGAGCTTTATTTCGTGAACAGTTTCACAAAAATAAAAAATAAAAACAAGCAATAAACAGCTTTATTTTCAAAAATAAAAATGTAATAAAAAATGAACCAAATACGCACCTTGAAACTTAAACTGACACACATGGCACCTGATGAAAGTTCAATCCTACTTATTACAACTCAAAGGATGCTATTCAACACAATACTGATACAACTATCAGAAGTATCATTGAGAAACCTAACCTGCCTTTTTCTGATGCCGTCCTCCTGTTTTGGTCGTAGACTTCTTGACTCCAACGCAACCTACGATTGCATTCTGCCTTGGAGTGTCAACCGCCATCCCCTTCCGCTGTTTAGTAGTTTTCATAGTAGATCAGCTTTGCTGAAGATAAAACATGTTATCATGTTATTCCTATTCCTTGTGCTTCCAAGAAAACACTAATTCAACCCAAGATCTTATGTTAAATGGATTAGGATATGGGTGTGGATATGTGTCTGAGAGTCAGATTCAAATAATCTCCATCTCAAAGATACTGGATAAGCCAAAATATTCAAATTTCTTAGCATGTTTTTTTTACTGTTCCTAGATTAAATGGTGTTTACAAAGTCCCTTTGGGGCATTCCATGCATTATATAGGAGTGTCACATTGAACTCAGATTACAAAACACAATGGCTAGGGTAAATGTTCTCCTAAATAGATATGACAGATCCATACCCTTATCCAAGTGTCAAGTGTCCGACACCTGTATTTCATACATTTAGAAGGACCATGCAACATAGCCAAGCTCTTAGTATCACGATCATCTAGTTCTCACGATAAGATTATGATGAGCCATGTATGCAATCCTTATCACAAACACTTGTACATACTCCCTCCGTCCCAAATTACTTCTCCTCCATGAAAAGACGAGCAATTTTTGGATTAAAAACAATGTACTTTTGTGCATAATTTTGAAACGTTTTAACACCAAGTTAAAGAACTCATTTAGTACTTTAATTTTTGGTGCAAAGAAATTTCAAAAAATAATGCAAGTACTTTATTTTTCCGTCTAAAATTTGCACGACTTGTCTCATTCCAACATTCGAATCTAGCATGCACACCACAACCTCGAGAAATTGTTACTCAACTTCCTAAACGCTTGCATCTAGCCATTTAATTTGTAAGTACAAAAACAAACCAACACATAATAACATGTGTTTCTTGATTTGCAGAAGCACATAAGCATAACTTCTGGGCAGATTGGAATACACAGAATTCACGTAACTAGATTCCACAACAAACTATGGCCGCCTACGTCATCACCAACCCTACTAGCACCCGTAAATCACACATTCAAAAACACCAGCGCATCAATCAATAACTCAAAATTGAAGTACACCAGTTCAGATAAAATATCTGGAATTCACGTCCAAACCCTAAACTGGGCAAACAAATTCAAAATTGATTGAATCTTAGAGAAAATTAGATTTCTAACATCAAAACAAACCAAACCAAAACTATGGGCGAATTTTATTGGAGAAGTACGAAATTCGACTGGAATCGAACAATTAGGGTGTAATCAACCTGTTTAAAAAAAAAAGCCAAGAAACATATACATGTGCATCTATGTACGCGAAGGTTATAAATTTGCTTTACTTACCATATCGACGCTAATTACAGCGAAGCGGGACCAGACTTCACAACGATGGGAATTTGGTATTGAGGAGAGAGAGAGAGAGAGAGAGAGAGAGAGAGAGGCGGGAAGTATTTGCAGAAGAGAGACACCGCCTTAATTTGAAACAAAAAAATGCTTTCAAAGTTTTATATTCCGTACAATATTAAGCTTAGTTACATCTTGCCCCCTAAACTATCAGCATTTTTCAAATTATCCCCCAAACTACAGTAACCTTTTTTGTGTGCCAGAACCTAAACTAGAATAACTGACACTTGACAAACAAAACTACGTAGACCTTTCAACTTGGACTTTTATTAGTAGTGCTCAAATATTTTCTTTATAAAAATATGACTCAAACCTGAGACCTGATGATTAAGAAGAACACTCCAAACCAACAGGCTATAAAGGCAATTTATAAAAATATGACTGGAATGTCCAAAACGACATGCATGCAAAAGTGCATATGGGCCAAAATTAAAGGTCAAACCTTTGTATGCACCGTCTTTTTTCATTAGCTTCATTTATCGATCTTCGTTTATCTTGTACATATTAACACTTCAAAAAAAAAAAAAAAAAAAAAAAAAAAAGAACCAAAGGAATATTTCACTTTATGTATAGCACTCTTGACATTCTCATCATGTGTGGGGGAAATATCATGGAACTATTCTAAAATCTTTTTTGATCAAACAAACATGTACAGGTCAAGAACCCATTTTAAGCACCACCCATGATCTAAATTAAAACTCCATAAATGGGAAGCAGTCATCAGCAAACATAACATAGGAGATGTGGAGAATGTCTACTTACATCAATGCCTCTGCAGATACCATTGTTTGCCAGCTCCCAAAGTCCATAAAACTTGAGCGACCAAAATGAACGAATAAGGAATAAAGAGATAGAGGATCTCCTTGCCGCATAGCACACACTGGCTAAAAAGGTGCAAGCGATTGACATTGACCGTTATGGAAAACGGCCACTAAGTCAAAGTGTCTAAAGATCAATAAATGACCAAGTTGAAAGGTTTGATATAATTTAACGTGGTCAAGTGCAGAGTTTAATAGTGTTTTTTTTTTTTTTTTTGTCATTCGTCATTCCTAATCTATTACATGAAAAGAGGGAAGAATGAGACTCGATTCCAGAATGCAATGTGAGGCATCCAAGAACTCTACCGCATGAGCTAGCCACCACTTGCGAGTTTAATAGTTGGGTATATGGAAAAGGTGTGATGATTTTATAAATCATTGATCCCTTCCCTGATACTTCTCACAAATACAAATGAATCCTCAAGGTTTTGAAAAATACATCTCACCCTCGAAGATGTTTCACTATCTTGTTTTTTTCCTTCATAATTTCTTTCTGAAACTAAAACAATGCATACCCAATCACCATGATTTTTGACATGATTAACGTATTTAACAAGCTCTATAAAATGAACAATTTGATAATTGCATTGAATCCCAAAAAGCCCACAAATGAGCCGAAAGAGGATTGTTCAATCCTTCTTAGAGACCAAAGAGGATCCCATTTTATTATGGTTATAATCTCATCAAGCGAACAATCTCCTCAACATCTTTTCTTCCTTTATGGTTATATTATATAGAAATAGGGGTTCAAAGACTGTGCACAACACGCGTGTTGGAGCCCACCTTGGGTCCCGTTTTTTGGTGTGAATCATTCATTTTGTTCGTTTCCTCGAGTATGTAGTCCACGTCGAACTTCATGTTAATCGGACATTAGTAACTATTTAATTGGTGACTATTTAGTTTATTGTTTTGAAGAAAAAAAAATCACCTACAATAGTTTCTTTGAATGTTCCTTTTTTTTTTTAAAAAAAAAAAAAATCTGAAAACATAGTTAAAGATCTTCAATCAATGGATTTTTACATGAACCACATACTTGAGGAGACACAAAATGAACAATTCGGATCAAAAAATAAAAACCGAGGTGGGCCCCAAATGGGCCGCACAGCACAGGCCCTTGAAAGCTTTAATTTTTCACCATCCCTACTCCCTAGCTTTTCAAGCCTCCACCCTAACCACCATCCAAATTTACCACCAGATTCAATTCCGCTAAGAAATCTGCCGTTATCCACATCCACAAATGACGAATACAAACATTCTTCAAATCATTCGGCACTCGGATGCCCTTGAATTACAATAACCATACTAGCCGCCACCTTCGCAGGAGAAAAAAACAAAAACCAAGTAGTTACTTTTGGATAATGAACAGGAGTAGTAGCTAAAATGATGGCGAGGCGAGTAGTGTGGCAGCTGGGCGGTGGGTTTTCGGGCTTTTCTGGGCAAACTTGCCATTGTCTCTACTCTAAATAATGCCTGTGTCCTTTCTCTTCCTGTATAGCATTTGTTCGATTGCCAACGTTTTCAGAGGTATCAAAAGTAATCCGAACCAGATGTTCAACAAAGAATTACAAGTTTCATGGGATAAACCCAGAATTACAAACCAAGTCAAGCATCTTACACAACTAAGCACCAACTACAAGAACAAATTCAACAACAGATAAGGAAATCTAAAAAAGTAGACAACTATTTTCTAATCCTCCCACCGCCGGTGAGAATATAAGTAGATCCCTATTATTACTTATTCAACAAGTGCTAAGCTCAGTCCCCCGTCGGTAGGTGCTCCGGATACAGAGACTAGAAATAGAGAGTTTCTAATCCAAGAGCGAGCAAGATTGCCAGCTCTAAAGAAAATTAGAGCTCAAGGAACCAGCTTGAACTGAGGAGAAAGAGAATGTGCACGAACTACATATGAAGCATACATCTTAACTCTT
The DNA here is from genome assembly GCA_020921065.1 of Vaccinium darrowii. Taxonomy (NCBI): domain Eukaryota; kingdom Viridiplantae; phylum Streptophyta; class Magnoliopsida; order Ericales; family Ericaceae; genus Vaccinium; species Vaccinium darrowii. The sequence goes on from CM037154.1 coordinate 33,678,284, forward strand.
ACCAAAACGAGATAAGTATATAATTTCTTCCTCTTCAATTTTCTTTTCTTCTCTTTCCCTTTGCAAATCAACTACCCAGACAATCCATATATCTTCACCAGAATTGACTAGAAAAGACTATATCCAATTCTCTAACGGAAGAAAACATCTATATGCAAGCCTTTACGGTTTTCAGCAAGGTTATTTAGAGTAGAGACATAAATAAAATATCACAAATCAATGCAGCAACAAAGGACTGCACATCAATTAGCATACGTCCGGTAATAAAAAGAAACTACTAAACTATAAACACAAGAAAACCATGACCAATGAAAATGTCTTGACAGGACCCTTACATTGCTACATAATCAGTAAAGGAAAGCAGAGAAGATTACTGACGGCTTGCTAAACAATGAGCATGGCCACCTATATATATGCTTATTCTGCAGGCAGACCCTTTTTCAGACTGTAGTTTCCTTGGGGAAAGTGCAGCAACTTTCAGTAACTTCAAATAACAGCCAGAATATCCGTTAAGATTCCCGGCCGGGACTATCAGAATGCATGTCCATCAACAAGTCATTGGAATCCCGAATTTGGTTATTAGGGAAATTCGTTTCAGTATTTCTTAAACCACTTCCGGATTGCATAACGTTGTTGGGAAAGTAATTACCCTGCGGCAAATGATATTGCTGAAGACTTCGACGAACTGGACTGGAGAGAGCATTGGAGAAAACATTCTTAGGTTGATGGTGATCAAAATGAGCTGAACGCGGCCCCTGTGCTGCAGTTGTTGGACCAAATGAAGTAGAAGAAACTGGGAAACTTGTGTTAGCTAAGTGCATTGCAGTTTGAGGGTGCTGGTGCTCTTCTAACCCGTACTCGAGCTCATTCTACATAAGTTTCAATTAAGTTAGATAAGATTATGTCCCATGCAATGCAGAACAGTCCAAAAACTCTCTACCATCGTACTTGAAGGAACAAGCCTGGTAACCAGAATAGAGCCATTGCAAGATTTTTAATTTTGCTCGAGAAAAACATAAAGGACCCATGCATAAGTAGCATCAGTAGCATCAGTCCGAGAAAACCATAAGGGACCCATGCATTAGAGGTACAAATATCGATGCAAGGCACAAGTCAACATGATCTAAGTTGGGTTATTTTTCTCTCTTTTGATAAGTAGTAAATTTTATTGCGAAGGCTGATAGGGATGCCACCCATGTACAAAAGAAAGCGAGGAACAAAAGGAAAATGACAGGCCAAACCATGAGGCACTATACACCCTTCTAAACTCCAAAAATATCACCATATCAAAGAATTGATTCAATGTAGGGTTGCTCTCCCTCAGCTCCCCACTAAACAAAGTAGAAATCAAAAGACTCTCAAGTTTAAACATTGACCTCTCCTCCCCATCAAATATCATAGGTTGGTATTACACGCATGGATAGTAGGGGGCTTCCAAGCTAATAACTAACAATCTAAGGACATTGTTACGCTTTCTACGCTAATAAGGTTATGGCCAGAACATGGGCTATTCCATTTCCAACACCACCAAACTAAATTTTTGCATATGCCAAGATACATATTTGGCAGATGTTTAGCAGTGCTCTGCTAAACACACTTGTCTCACGTTGAGCCTATGAATCAAAATATAAAGTAAATAACCAATGAAAAGAATTTCATATAAACCAGCATCGGACATCATATAACCAAAATCAAGAGGCTCCAATCTACCATGACAGCTTTCACCAGACATATCTCTATAGACATATTCCTGCTTGTATACCACTACCAGATGCATGCAGTGAGTCCACGTGCCAGGGCTCACGGGCAAAGAAGAAAGCCAGCTGATGTAAACTCACTACTTTTTGCACATCACTTTGGAACTGGGACAATAATTTAGGACAAACAAAAAGTGATAATTGGGACCAAAAATTGGGGATGGAGGGAGTAAAAATTAACAAGGTACAGATCACTACCATTTCCTCTCGTATCCTGCTAAAACACCCTATTCTTTAATGCTTTCTTTATTCTCCCTTTACTATTCTTGTGCAACCATTTTTAATTTTTTTCGACAAATTCTCATATGCATCAGCGATCCAGTAAACACATTGCAGCTACAAACGATAACCATGTCACAACCCACAACGTGACAGAAACCACCAGTATTGCAGAGGTAACACTGGACAACCTGTCAGCTCATATCATAACCTACAATATGAGTTTGCACTCAATTACGAACATATCCCATGGTGCAGAACAGGGAGGAATAATGCGTGCGAAAAAGCACGCGAGGGCCGCTCTATTCATCCAAAGGCCACAGCCTGCAACATCTGATTCTAATTATCCAAAATCTGAATAACGACTACTTAATCATAAGCCACTACCCCATGGCAGATGCAACTTAGGACCAGTGGGGGCCTGGGATCCCACTGGAATTTCAGTTTCGTTTTTTTTTTTTTTTGATCTCATATTCCAACACTGACACGTGCACTCTGTCAAGTTTTAGCCGCCTCATCGAAAAAAAGTTTTAGCCTCCAAATACAACATGCTCACGATTGTTGTGTTGCCTTACTTTCTCCTCTCCAATCTAAGATGAATCGAGGAATTTGGGGTTTGGCTCAATGGTTGAGCAGATTCGCGGGTCTGAATAAACTGTAATCATTTGGGAAGACGAAGGATGATTACCCAAAAATTTGGCTGAAGAATGGAGGCACGAGGCAAGTGGAACAAGACAAGGGCTATTATTTTAATAAAACCATATACTGGGTAACAATAACGTGAGGAACCAGGAAGCACATGTGACATATAATTGCACCAGAGGAAATAGGTAGAACCTTGAATTGTTGAATAAAATGTGGTACAACGCCCACAAGTCATGCACAGAGAAACTACATATAACCTGAGAGAACAAATACCTAGCATACGTCACTGTGCACAATCCAATGAGAGGTGGGTAGTGATGAATTTCTGAAACTAAAGCTTTCTCTTGAGCTAACATCCGTCACTTAGTATATCAACATCCCTCCTAATTTACTGCTGGTAATAACTGGAAAAACTCCTCCACCACCCATGCACTCAATACTGGAATTACCTCTCAGTCAGGTTGAACCAAGTAAACTGCTGTTTCCACAAACTTAATCTCTGTCAGGGGCAGCCAAATTGCATTAGAGGTCAAAGGTGACATTTCAATAAGAGGCCTTTCGAGATCTAAATTTTTTCTCTCTTTAAGTCGTAAAATAGTACTCCATTTTTGTCATTATCATGTGAAATTATAAAAAATTACTATGATACATTTCACATTAAAAAAAAGAAAAAAGAGTGATATAATACCGGGTCAAAATCACTGCCCAAAGTTATATTATTGCAAAAACTAAATAAATAAATAAAGAGTGGAGAGATAAGAGAAAAGACATGAACATGGTGAGAGTTTACTGGAAGATAGGATAAGAAAAACACAAATGTAGAGGCGGAGAAGATGAGAGCCGGAGAAACCCCCCACACACACACACAGAGCGAGAGAGAGAGAGAGAGGAGTTCTTTGTTAGCCTGTCTTTGCATGGGGTGTAATCCCCTGGTTGCTCCATAGTACAAGTAGTGGCACATATACTTCACGGACATCTCCCTACCTTGCAGAGATTTGTCATCGGGTGGAGTCATCATGGAAGTCACATTAGATGGCTCACATCCAACCACAAACTGACCGTACCATGTGAATAAGTACTGTTGCCGGTATTGCCAAGACAGGCTCCTGGCATATCAATGTAATAGCAATACCAGACCATCCTTACATTCTCAAATACCAGAGGTTTTACGCATGCAAAATATTAAGTTAAAAGAAATCGGCAAACAAAGAATTGATAAGAAAGGCTCAAGCACAAAAAGCATAAAATATTACTCTAGATGATCAAGGGAAATAAATGAAAGAGAGCCACTGGTGAAGGCAAACCAAGAAACCTGCAGATATGCAACTATGTCAATGGGGTTCACTCTTGATCCATTTTCTTGTTGTCGCAAAATCCAATCGTAGAGTTTCTCCTGCAGCCGAAAAAAGTGAAAAAAAATTACTAAACAAATAAGCCCATAAACAAAAAGAATGCTAGAATAGATAAGTAGAATAAACAGCCAAAGGGTCGTTTCCAGCACGACAATCAAGACGGATTCAGGATTCAATTACTTTGAGGGATAAAAAAATACACAAGAACCATGCTAATGGTTGAAGAATCGAAGACCCTTGCAAAAGAATATCAGAAGAACCACCAAACAATTATTCAAAACCCAAGCTTAACAGAACAACAGCCATAGACAAGAAAGAATAGATTGTCTTTGTGCTAATTCTTTATTCTTTAGATGTCTAGACTAGAATAATGAACTTTAGAAAACAGAAGGACCACACAGAAGTAACTACAAGAATACTTGAGCACAGTAATATATTGCGCGTACCATAATCTCCAGATACAACAAAAAAAACTTATCAAGAAGTCACTGAAACAAGAAGTTCAACTCGTAACTGACTGCCAACCTTGCCTAGATGGATGTTCATTCTTTGGGCATAAATGATTGGGTAAGAGATGGTGGCAAATTGCGTAAATGATCAGACAGTAGTCATTGCCTCGATGGATGTTCATTATTTGGACGTAAAAGATTGGATAAGAGATGGTGGCACAATTGTGTAAATGATCAGACAATAGTCAATGCCACAATTGCTGACGTCTTCAATTTCCGTCCAGTTACTCTTCAATTTCCATTAGGCATTAAGAAGAAGAAGTAAAATCAAAGGATTCAAACCAAAAGAAAAGAGCTTTTGTTTGGCTTCTATAGACCACAACTGCCCGGCTGTAGGTTCAACCCTAAATTGACCAAACCAGCTTCAAAAGTACAGTATGGTAAATGCAAGTAAACTACATTTGAAGATGGTAGCAAATACATACCCTTCAGGCCTCAAGCCTGACTATTTGGAACAGTTACAAAATTTTCTTCTCTACATAGCTTTGTGGAGCTAAATTTCCACTCAACATTCTTCTAAATTTCCACTCAACATTCTTCTTGGCCCTCCTTGTGTAATTTTACCACCTCTAACTCGATCAAATCAATTCTCTCTGTCTAGCATTTCATTATTAGTTGGTCACTTGTTCTCTCTTTCTGCTTTTTGCAACTCTTTCGCTTAGAACTATAACTTTGCAATTGTTGTTCCCCTCAAACAATAGCAGTTAACTATAGAGTCTAAACACCGTTCAAGGCATCGCCTCTGCCCTTGAATCCATGTGATCCTTCTTCTCTGTGGTCTTTTTGTAAGCAAGTGGAAGCTTTAAAGCATTTTTCTACATTTTACAGATGCAGAATGGCAGCCCAAACTCAAGCGCCTGATCAAGACTGCCAAACTCAAGTACCTGATCAAGACTACTCAAACCCAGTCACCACATGTATTTTTAACCATCCCCATATAAACTAACATCAAGGGTGCATCCAAGAATTCATCCGGTCAAAAACCAGATGCGAGCGCAGAAATCAACACCCATCTTTGATATCATTCATAGCTGACAATTCTAGTTTTTTTGGTCAAACAGAATATTTGAAAATTCTAGTTGAGTGTGGAGAAACATTCACAAACATTATAGCGATGCAACGTTATGGCCAATGCTAGTTGATTGTACATAGTCGAGAACTGATGACCAAAGTGCAGACCACATTTCTTTCTGGACATCGTTATAGCTAATTTAACATATAATCCTACAAAATGCACATTGTTATAGATTTTTTCCTAATCCAACTGTCCGTCAAATATCCGGGCTCATTTAAAGCATGGACTTCCCCAGAAGATTGACAGCAGTTAGGAGTTTCTGCTGGGTTTCCCTGTAAGGATAGTTTGAGGATAAAAGAACAGCAATTGACAGAATAGAACGCAATTGGACGACAGATAAACCCTATCACCCCACAACTAAACAAATTTGCAAACCACATTCTCTACAAAGTATAGTGTTTTTTCTTTTAATATTCAGGTGTCTGGACCAACTCACGAGCACCTCAACTCCACCATCAAACCCATGGACTGCCCACACGAGTTATAACACCGGAGAGTCTAAAAGTATGGTTTACAAGGATAAAAGAACAGCCACACGCAGAGTAAAACCCAAATGGGTGATAGATAACCCCTATAATTCCACCATATAACCAAAAATATTAATCCCGCCATATAACCAAATTCTGCAAACCCATCAATTAAAACACAAATCCAACAAGACCCACCACACGAATCCGAAGAAAAAACTCGCCTATGGAACGGCCGCGCAAGAGTTGACAGCAATTAGGACTTTCTCTGGGTTGCACTATAAGGATTGTTTAAGGATAAAAGAACAGCAATTGACAGAGTAAACCCAATTAGGCGATTGATAAAACATAAAAAAAATTCTGAAAACCCATCAATTAAAACACATATCCAACAAAACCGACCAATCAAATCCAAAAAAAAAACCTCCCATATCACACACACACAGAAGAGAGATGATCGAACCAGGCCATGACGTTCACCAGCTTGGAAGGAAAGCCTCTGCTGGTTCATGGATTGCGTATAAAGCTGAGAGAGAGAATTAGCAGCGCTGCAAAAGGAGGTGTACATGGTCCGATCCACCTCTTCCAGCCGTGTGGCGTCGGATTTTCGCTTCTTTGCCATAGCCAAAGATTCGATTGCTCTGGTCTAAGAAAAAGGAACCCTAAAAATGGTTTTTTGGTAGAGAGTTTCTAATGTGCAAGAAACTGTTATCCCATTCGGAGGAGAAGTAGAGAGGAGGAGTCTCTCTTTTTGGGATGCGTTGGCATAGGGGAAGAGAAGGTCGATGAGACACCTGTAAAGCCAAGTGTACAATGGCTGTTCATCCAAGCCTCTCCTTGGGCCGTGTCGTGACCATTTATTAGTCGTGCCGTGCCTAACTCGACTCATTTATTAGTCGAGTCCCTGGGCATGCCAAACTCCGTGATATGTCTGTGCGGTGCTCGTGTCCGTCCCAATTCTCGTGTTGTGTCGTGCTTTGCTCAATTAATCAAGCATTGTAAAAACGAAAACAAATCTTCTACACCGATTTTTATTAAATAGGTATAATAAAATAAAACAATACAATTAATAAAAAAATAGAAATGTTTTATTGAAAATTGCAATTTTGTAATACACTAGATGTATACGGGTAAGAGTTGCACCACTAGTACTGCAGTACATCCCAATTAAGTTTGTACCTACTCAACTATCGATGATTTGGATAATAGAAAGTGTTTAATTGCACCTACAGTCCTAACTCAGACCCAAAACCAAATTCAAAATTTGAGTCGAAAGCCTTTAAATCTCACTCCAATCTTTGAACCAAACACATACCAATTTGAGTTTTACTCAAATGTTTACCTAAATTAAGGAGGACTCACCTTTACCCAAATTTCCAATGGTAACCTTGTGATGGTGCTCATCGCCTGAACTCCGCCGTCGCCGCCATCATCAACTCCGGCAAGGGTAGTAGAACACAGACCGTGAGGTTGCTCATGACGGGTGGTGGTAGCAGAACACAGATCGGGATACAAAAATCGATGAACACAAAGAATGACAGCAATTTGCGGTGGTCGATCCAGGTGTTTGAGGTGTCGTGGAAGAAGAGAGTCGCAAGAGAGAGAGAGAGAGAGAGAGAGAGAGAGAGACCTGGTTGGGCGTCGGCTGCGCCTTGTTGAAGACGATTTTGGGAAGGGTTTAAATGTATTTATGAATTTTTTTTAAAGCCAATCTAGGTAAAAAAAAAAATAGGTTTGTGATTGGAGTGGGCTGTATCAAATCAAGCTTTTACTCAATTTTTTGGATCAAATTTGAGGGAAAAAAAGAGTTAGGGATAGACTTGCTCTGTTCGCACCCACTCAACTATCAATCATTTCGATAATAGGAAGTACCAGAAATGTCCTTCCATGTGTTCTCCACCACGTTAAAATATAAATTTTTTGCATGTCAAGTTGGGCAACATAATCTGTTTTTAAATATTCAAGAAGTTCAGTGTGTGAGGAATTTACGCCTACTTTTTGTTTACCTTTGTTTAGCAAATAGCAATTAGAAACCGAGATGGGTCATTTGCTACTTGAAGGACTTGACACAGAATCACAGATACAAATTAGGGGCGGCTCCAAGGTTTTGATCTGGCGATAACAAAAATACATTGTATATCTATGATGAAAAACTCAATGCAAAATATACATATATATTGAATTTTTGCTAGTATTATATTGAACTTTTTTTAATATTATATTGAGTTCTAATTGAATAAACAATAAATTTATTGGACTAGGCTTATTTTATTTTGTTGTCTTGTAACATTTAGTTAGACTTTCATTTATTTTAACTTTGCAAGAGTAGCCCAGCGCTGACAATATTAAAGAAAATTTAATTTATGTCTGCAAAAAATATTTTTTTAATGCATTTTTTGAACCCACCGATGTCGCTTGACATCATTGGGCAAGGGCTAGAGTCGCCCTTGATACAAATCAAGTATTCCTCATTTACTTGTGCCCGTGTTGTGCCCTTATTGTACCTGTGCCGTGTCGTGCCTGTGCTTTTCTATCTATGCCACGTGCCACAAAACACCGGCCCAGCCTAGCCCACTTATAGGATCGTTCTGGTCCGACACGTGTTGTGCCACTCTTAAACGTGTTGTGCTTTTACCGTACTTGTGCCAACCTGGCTCGTTTGACGCCTCTACTTGAAACTAAACCAACAGTATTCTCTTTTTATGGCAGAAATTAAAAGATTTCAAGATATGCATTTTTTCTTTTGTGGAGATTTTAAGATATGCTTGATTTCAGGCAAATAACGATCTTTTGAAGTTTAATTTTAAAAATAGTATGTGAAAAATATATGATCAAATTTGGCTACTTATCTAGTAGAATTGATTTTACCAAACCGATCACGATTTAAGTTTGAGTAATTTGAACTTTCATACTTTGGATTACTTAAGTGAGTTTGAGACAAGCTCTGGATACCGATGAGTTTCGAATTTTATTCAAGTTTTTTGCTTTTTGCGAAAACCCTGACAAGTTGACGAGTAGTTATGGATGTGACGTACGTAAATTCATTTTACCCGACTCAGGGAGAAATAAAATGGACAAAATAGGACAAATTTATTTTAGTTTACTGGGCTCTACAACTGTAAGGGCAGAGCCAAAATATGTAGTGGAGGCCAAATGAAGAAAATTTATGTATAGAAAAAATTAATAATAAACACCCTTCCTGACATGGTATAAAGATCCGTCTTAAGATGGTGTAAAGATCCGTCTTAGCATGGCATTGAAAAAAAAGAAAAAAAAAAAACTTTACTTATCTAGTAGAATTGATTTTACCAGACCGATCACAGTTTAAGTTTGAGTAATTTGAACTTCCATACTTGGATTACTGAAGCAAGTTTGAGATGATCTCTGAATACTAATGAGTTTCGAATTTTATTCAAACTTGTTTGTTTTCATGAAAATGGGTTGTCGAGTAGCTTTAGATGTGACGTATGTAAATCCATTTTACATCGAGTCAGGGAGAAATCAAAAAGACAAAATAGGAATTTATTTTTAGTTTTATGGGCTCTACATCTGTTAGGGAGGAGCCCAAATTTGTATTGGACGCTAAATGAAGAAAATTCTTGTATATAAAAGAAACACCCGTGTCGACATGGTATAAAAATCCGTCTTAACATGGTATATAAGAAAAAAAAAACGAGGGCTCTACATCTGTTAGGGCGGAGCTAAAATTTGTATTGGAGGCCAAACGAAGAAATTTCATGAATCAAAAAAGAAATGCCCGGGTTGACATGGTATAAAAATACCGTCTTAACATGGTATAGAAAAAGAAAACCACTCATCTTCACATGGTATGTAAATCCATTTTATTCCATATGCGGTTGCACTCCATCAAAAATTTATATCAATGAAAATATTATTAATACAAATCTAGGGATGGGTGCAGCCCCCACTAGCTATGGCTAACTTTACCCTCATCTAGCGCCACATTAAAGCTTTTTATTGATGAATTATAACTAGGGTCCGTTTTTTGGAATGACATAGTAAAGGGGTCTTTACTTCAATAAAGGCATCAACTTTTTCTTTAATGCCAAAAGGATAAATCACCTACACATTCCAAAAATGCCCCCACTAGCCAATGAAAGTGCCTAAACCCCTCAAACCTAATGAAAGTGTCTAAACCTAAACCCAATGGTACCCTATGAAAGTGCCTAAGACCCTAGGATACCCTATGAAAGTGCATAAACCTTAGGGTACCCTATAAAAGTGCCTAAACCACTAAAATCCTATAATGGGAAAGTGCACCCTAAACCTAAACCATATGGTACCCTATGAAAGTGTCTAAACAGCTGAAACCCTATAATGGAAAGTGCACCCTAAGTGCCTAAACCCAAAATGCCTAAACCCACTATACCCTACCCCAAAAAGCCTAAACCCCCTAAAATTGAACCCCAAAATTGAACCCACCCCCAAAATTGAAGAGAGAGAAGTTAATTTTGTCCCACCCACCCAAAACCCACGCATGAGAGAGAGAGAGAGAGAGAGAGAGTGAGAGACCGGTGAGTAAATTGACGAGTCAGTGCGTTAAATGAGAGAAAGAAACATGAAAGTGACGTGTTTGAAAGTGATGGGTCACTGCGCCTTGGGTCAGTGGGTAAATTACGTGTCAGCCTTTTTTTTTTTTTTTTTTATAGCAATGCATAAAAAGACGCACGTGGAATGATTCATTAAGAGTATTTTTGTCTAGTGTTGTCCTTGAGCCATCTAATATTTCCTATCAATGTATTGGAAGCATTAAAATAAGTTCGGCTGGACTAAACACCATTTAAAGCCCCAAACATGGCCTTTAGACCAATTGTCTGTTATAACTAGTATCACAACAACTCCCAAAAGAGTGAGAAGTATCTACATGCAAAGAGTGGAAGCCTTCACATAAGGAGGACAACGTCCACTACCCAAGTCACTTTCCTACACTGATGTCAATTGTGGACCATCTGAAATCTTCATTTGGAATCACAATTGTTCATTTTTTCAGGAATATTGAGCACATTATGGGTTAAAAAAAGTATGATTATCGGAGATTGGTAGACACACAATTGAGACAATTTTGTCCTATAGTGTATTCTCCGAATGATATTGGCCAACCATATAAATGATATCCGAATATATGACTACGAATATCCAATTAATTTGAATTTTGGAATCAATGATTTATTTAACATTCCCGACAAATTGTACGGTTCTAATCCCAAATACTGATTATAAAGGGCCCACAATTGAGGTCACTGCAGAAATGTAGTGACTTGACACACTACGAATACCCCAAATCCTACGGGAACCTACGGAGAAATACAATCATGTAATAATTTGCCTCTCCTTCGTTAACGAAGTTAGGCCCGAATTGGATACAAGGGGGTTATGTGATAACTTTTAATAGATGAAGGGGCCTCTATGTTCGCTTTTAAAGACGAAGAGATGTCCCCTAAAAAGAGTGATAGATGAGAGGGTGTATCTCTTTTCATCCCAATAGAAAGATCAATCGAAAACTGATGGGCTTGCCTCCAAAATTATGGGCCTGCAGTGACAAAACAATGTCGGCCCATGAAGATGGTTAAATTTTATGACCGTTACCTGAGATGAAATCACGGCCCAATAACATTTTTCTGCAGTCATTTTTTTTAGGACGTGGATTGAAAAATTTCTCAATGTGTCCAACCAAACATACTTTTTTTTGACTAAAAATTGATATGTATCTTCCACTTTTCAGATACAGTGAGAAATTTTTTATGGTCCCCGCGATATATTTTAAATGATTCGAAAAAAAAAAACCCATCAAGGCATCAATAAAGCCACCAACTAATTAGTTAGACGATTGATGCAAACAATGTCAGATGGATCTCATTTTCTCCACCACGTATAATTGAATTGTTACAATAAAATTGAGTGATTTGATCCTTTAAAACTATTGATAATTTCTATAATTTAGCTCCTTCAAAATTTACTCAAAATACTTTAAATTGATGGTTCAATACCCCCTTTATTCATTCTTCATCTGCCACTCAATGCAAAAGAAAACGCAGAAGAATAACAAGAAGAAAATATTTCATGCATGCATGGTCTTTCTATTAATCTCAAATACAAGAATACCCAACACATCAAAATAATTCTGAAAAGTAGCCCTTTTACAGTCCAAGAAAGAAATAATGCAGGGCATTTTTTAGTAGTTGGTTTAAGCACATAGTGTAGATTTAATCTTCGAAGTACTCGAGACAGAGATTACATTCTTTCCACCGGTAGTGAAAACAGCATGGGTTTTCCGTCATCGCCGTTGTGGGGCTCACTGTACATTCATAGTTCATTTGAACCATTCATTTTGTAAGACCCACAGAATAGTGTATTGAAGCAAAAAATTATATTAACCGAACATCGATAGATATATCAAAATTTTGAATTGTGGTTAATAAAATGCATGGTCATGCATAGTTTACCATTAAAATTATGACAGAATCAGATCGTTCATTTTATTAACCAAAATTCAAATTTTGATATATCTATCGATGTCTTATATTAAGCCGATTTTTCAACGTAGATACACTACTCTGAGGGTCTTGTGAAATGAACGGTTCAAATCATAATAATAAACTTATGGTGAAACCCATAATGGCGGTTTTCCTTTCCCACAGCTGGTGGAAAGAATTTAATCTCATCGGGATAATCGTATACATATTACCAAATACTTGTCGAAAGCCGTATCTAGAAGAAGAAATTGTCAAGCTGAGAACTAGGAGCATGGGAATCATCCTCATCTTGCGATGGAGAGTGGGCGTGCCTCCCTTCGTACGTTGTTATCACCATTCTGGGATCTTCTGCCAATCTCTCCACCCGTTTCTTCACCCGACAGTTATCCTGCGTGCAACGATAATAGCTCCTGCATATGCATGCCAAGATCGAATAAGAAGAATAAAATGAAGAAGGTACTCACATAGTCACATATATTTGTTTAATGAACTTATCTCAGTCCTATTTAAACATTTCCATATATTCATGGTCGGTTCCCTGAATGAAATTAAAGTATTGTGCCATGAATCCTACATGCTGCAGCACAGGACTTTGGTTTTCCTTGTTTTTGGTTTGTCTGCGGCTTTGCGTTTGGTGTGGTTCTCTTTGCAAGGTTTTTTTGGTTGGTTTCCTGGGTTTTAGTTGTGTTTTAGGTGGTGGTGGTGTTTCAGTTAGTGCCTTGCCTTCCTTGTCTTCTGGGTTTCGGGTAGCTTTTGTTATACCTTTTCTCTAGGAATTAGAATAAAATAGCATAATAATAAGAAACTGTATAAACAAAGTAACTAAAGGAAAATAGAACAGCTGGCCTGTGAGATTGTGAGGTGTCTAGTCACTGTCCTAAAGTCATTATCACCTCCCACGTGAAGGTTTTAGCGGGCACCAATGACTCCAGGATCCAACCCAATGCTCGCAGCCATTCCTCATCTAGAGTTTACGTCCTCTAGGAGGTAATGAACCGTCCCGGTCGTAGTTGCTCATAAACACAATATAGATGTAAAGTAATGATACATAGCATATGGAAAACAACTCTACACTAGTATATCTTGTGGCATCTCCCTTCATCTCTCTCGTATCTTATCACTGAGGCCATATATGCTCTATATATATAGATCTTGAGGGATGTAACTATCCTATAATATAATTATCACAATAATTATACTAAGTAAATAACCATTAACATTATGTAACGGATATATAATAAAATGGCTATTAAAGTCAATAGTCATGAGGATGCATAAATACATATAAACTCCAAATTATTATGAACAATAAACTCAATGATTTAATGTAATATAAAATCAATTTTTGAAACTTTATCATTATTTATTCCAACAGCTTTTACTGTTGTGCCCTTGGTCAGTTTAATCTTTGTAATTGTCAGAATTTGCCTTGAATTTGGACGTTCGGAAGAAGGATGCAGTGTTCATCACATGCATGTTTTGTTTCAGTTCGCAGGATAGCTCTTAGTAATTCCCGTCCGGACGGGAGTTACATTCATCCGGACGGTCGGACATGGGTTATACGCGGTTTGACGCAGGATACGTGTATTAAGGCCAATTTTGACCTAATTTGTTGTACTTTTTATAAATAGTAGCCTTGGGGCTGTTGATTGGTTTTGTCTTTACAAGGGATTAGACATTAAGGAGTCTATGTGTGTGTGTCTCTATCGTATTTGTGATATTTTTTTTCCCTAGATATCTGTTAGATGCTTCAAATTGAGTTACGGGTATAGCCGGCTCGTTCTCTCTCCATTTGTAGTGAATCATCTTGTTGTTTCTCCATGGACGTACCTTTTTGCTTTGTACTTGAGGAGAACCACGTAAATCTTATATTTCGTTATTTCTTATTGATTCGTTTATATTCTTATATTTCTAGTTTAGGTACAAGAAGTTGGTATCAGAGCTTAGGATTTCAATCCGAGACTTTTGTTTCCCTTGCGTGTGTTTTTTGATAATCGTCTTGATGGCGACTCGTTTCGAAGTTTAGAAGTTTGATGGGCATATCACTTCTTTCAGTTTATGGTGTATCAAGAGGAAGGCTTTGCTGGTGCAACAAGGAATACACAAGACTTTGTTAGGAAAGTCGAAGAAGACTGCTAATATGCAGGATAGTGTTTTTTAGGGTCTTAATGTGGACGTACCTTTTTTGCTTTGTGCTTGAGAGGTGCCACGTAAATCTTGTTATTCATTCTTTCTTGTTGATTCGTTATATTCTCATACCTCGAATTTAGGCACAACAATAATTTCTATTAAAGATTAATAAATTTCTTTTGCCGATAAAAAAGAAGTAAAGGACAGTAAGTCCGACGATAGTATTTGAGTTTGGTTGGGGATACTTGTATTTGTTATTAAAAATTAATGTAATTTATATATTTTTTCATCATAAGAATTGATATGGGGCCCCATATTTTATTTATGCTTTAGGCTTCTATAATTTCAAGACTGGCCCTGTGTTTTGGTACTTAAATAACTACCACTAGCTAGATTACCTACATGATACTGAGCATATCAAATACATTGTCAAGACATTGGCTCTAATCTCCTAAGCCAAATTAGCTTAAACATCTACTATTATTTTCTCATTGAGGTAAGAATAATGGTTTTTTTTCTTGCTCAGCAAAAGTCAGTTTTTATTAGTAGTCGTTATTGAGGTTTGAACTCTCTTGCGAATGCATTGGAATATAAGACGCCTACCACCCCACTTTTGTCTGGTAAGAAATCATGCTTGCAATGGGCAAATCACCTTTTTGACCTTTCAGCCAGTTTACTACAAGTCAATCAGCCCTAATTATTGAGAGAATAATAATAATATGGTTCCCCAAACTGCATTTGGTCAGTACAAATTAAAATGATGATGGTTCAAATCAGTAGCCAATGGAAGCATACTTAAATAAATTCAGTATTTTAAACCATTCAAAATCTTACTAATAATTTTACTTTATGTAGCTCCTAATTCGAATTGATTTTTTTTATGGTAAATCATCAAAATTAATTTTTTTTAAAAAAAGTGTCTCCACCTTTTGTCAGTTATAAAACTAGCATTTTGCCATTTTCATTTCTTGAAATCTAGAACACAATCTTTTTTTATTAAAAATGGTACAACAAAAGGGTAAAACATTAGAGCAATTCCTAACAGTAGATGGTTGGATTCATCATTGTTGGATCATAGATGAGTTATTAATTGTAGCAAGTTGGCTCGATTAGTAAGAATTTTTTTTAGTAAAAAGGTTTGGACTTCGTGAAAAAACAACTTTAATATGGGTCAGAATCTAATGTACAGATCGGTTTTGTACTTATTGGGTGTGTAGGGGGCCCACCGCCCGCCTCTAGTTTCACAAAAAATTATTCAAGACGTTCATTTTGTAAAAAATAAATTTTAACTATGCAGAGGTTAAACTCAATATAATATCGACAAGTAGTCTATCGATTTGTCTAATTTTTGGTGGAAAATTCTGAACAAAAAATTGGATGAATCGATTAAGTAAGTATAAATATTTGATTAAGATGATTTTTTACAATAAAAGTTCCATATAAAAAAATGGACAAAACAAAAATCAACAAACAAAATTATTCTAGAATTATTTGCGTGGAACCCGATGGGAGGTGCGGTAGTTTTTATTGTCCCATCCCATCAGTACCTGTATAATTATTGTTGAAAAGCATAAATAAATGTAGCTCAGGAAAGAAGGAAATAAACTCAACACACTTTATTATTGAACAATTAAAAGTTTTCACTTTTCTCTTTTTCACTTAAAAAGCCAAATCATTTTAAAGAGCTCTTAATGGGATCCAGAAGTGTGAGCAATTCACTTGCACAGTTGCACGGATGGGGTCCTACTGTTAGGAATTCCCGCCAACCTAAGTTAAAAAAAAGCTTAGGGTAACTTTCACCAACCTCACCAAAGGTTTCTGACAAATTATACACTATAAACCCATCTTTTTGAGTTTACCATCCCCACCTTCCATGCATAGAAATAACTTAATTCAATTAGATCAACCCCGTTCGTTTTCAAGTTGAATTGACCTTGAAAATTTGACTTTGTGTAACTCCCATTTTGCCCTTAAATTTCACTTTTGGGGACTACATTGGTTGGAGGGTTAACTGAGATCAGAAAATTGGAATCCACATGTCTAACAGAGTGGATCTAGCTGAGCTATACGTTATTCCCATGCAAGGGAGGTCGGTGTAATTAAATGAAAATTTGGGAGTGCAATGTATATATTAGAAACTTGAGAGGAAGTTAGTATAAATTAGCCTAAGATTTGTATAGAGATTGTAGTCAAGTAAGTTCATATAAAAAATAATGTAGACACCGAAATTACTAATAATCAACTTGACCTTGTGTGGAAAAACGTCTGTGTTTGGTTGTCAGTTTTGGAAAAAATTAATTTGAGATATTTTTTAGAATAATGTTTGGTTTGGTCTTTGGAATGGTTTTTGGCATATAATAATTGGAGAAAGAAATGAGTAATAAATAGAAAGAGGGGTAATAAGCGTAGAGAGATAGAGAGAGAAACGATATTAATGATTGGAGAGAGTTATAATGAGTGGAGAGAGAAGAAAAGTAGAAGAAAATTGTTTTTGGAATTTTTTTCAAAAATATTAACCAAACAAAGTGAAATTTCCCAATCATTTCTCACCCACAGCTACCTACTAGTTGAAATACTAATGGGAGAAATAAGGCCTGTTTCACTAAGCTCGACTTTTTTTTGCACGTTTTTAATAGATATATGCACAGAGAGAATGAACGATTTCGTAAAATGTGAAAAGTCATCATGCTAGTAAGAGTACACAATGGTTAGTCAGATTTCCACTCATTGCAATCCATTCTCACTGCATAAAAGCCAATTCCAAAAAATTATGTACCTGCCTACTATTACGCTTATCCACACAAAATGTACGATTTTAATTTTCACCAGTCACTTCCAACACTTCTAAACATTTTCCCTGGTTAAACTAGCAACAAAATTAGATGATCACACGGACGTTCAGTGAGATTATTAACGATCTGGCACTTTTTGATTGGTTAATAAATTAGCGATATGACTAGCTACACAATGTGTGAGCTACATTTCTTGTAAGGTCTCAACCTAAAATCAATTTGATATAGGTGGAGTAACCTCTAGATCGTACTCTTTAAGCAAGCTTGGGTGGTTTATGTGTATAGTAACCTCCAATACTTTCTCTCATATAGCCGGGTCGCACGTGGAGTTATGGATATGTTGATGAAGTGAGCGAGCCTTCGGGTGGGATATAAAGTTTTTGGTATGAGAATAGGAAATACATTATGTGTTTGAATCTCACCGCGTGCCTACCTAATAAATAAAATATTTGCACGTGTTCGGCTCGTTTATGAATAAGAGCCTTGCTACGCGTGACGGGCATGGTTGACAATATAAATTACTAAAATTACTTATCTCTCTGAGGGCTTAAGCTTTGAATCTAAAGCTGTTACAAAATCTTTTTGTACATTCTCTAGCTAGCTTCTCTCTCTTAACCTTTTATGTTCATCACATTATATCTGGTAATCTTTTAGTACATAATTATCTGTTAATCTTTTGAACATTATTGGTCTGTGACTTACCCAAAAAAAAAAAATTATTAGTCCGTTACTTTGTTTAATTATAAAATACTTTACCACTAATAATTACTAGCTCTTTTTGGCTAATCCTTCGGAATAAATGTACAACTTAATGATTTAGATGTAGTACATTTTTTTCCTGCACCAAGCCCTTAAAAAAGCATATACCAATGATTACAAAACAATAATAATGAGAGAGAGTTTTAGTGAGGCCAAATATAATATAAAATAATAAAAAAAAAAGTTCTACCGAGCTCATATTAAATCAACTTAATGATTTTCCAGTTACAGTTTTTTTTTTTTTTTTTTGCTGCAATGCTTCTTTTTGGTTAAGTTCTCTCCGCAGTCTTAGGCATTACTGGTTGGGTTTTGAGGTTTGGTGATGTTTGGGTTTTTTTGTGCTGGCTGTTTGGGTCTTGGATGGCGATTTCGCGCCTTTGTAGCCGTGATCCGTTTAATTTTTGTTTTTCTCTTACAAAAATTAATAACAACTCTTGCCGAGCAAAAAAAATTAAGTCAAAATACTAAAACAGAAGAAGATACCATAATATTTGATCATCAATATTTACTTTTGTCTTAAATTATTTACCTGGGATGCTGGGTGTTCTTGACAACTTTTTGGCCATACTTCCTCCACTTGTAACCATCATCCAACACATCCACATCACTCATAGTCTTGAAGCAAAATCTTGGCTCCCTCACTTTCCTCCTTGCTTTCATATTTATCTTCTTCTTCATCTTCATTGCTGAAACCACTCCCAGATGCTCATCTCCACCATTGTAGTAGCTGGCAGTACTGCTGCTTCTCTTACTGACATTGCTCATGCACTCATTCACTTCCCCCCATGCCCTAATTAATCACATTCCAAGAATTTATTAGTCGAAAGGGGATGAACTAATTGTTCTCGGTTATCGACCGTAAGTATTGATATTTATTGATAACTCGGCTTAAACATGACAATATGGACCGATATATGACTGTATCACCATTTTCAAACTTTGGAATTTATCCTTGTATACTGATTTTAAACAATATCTCCAAGCTAAGCGGTACGATCCCTCCATACAAGATTTACCATTTTTTTTTTAAGAGGCAAAGAAATTTTATTAATCACAAGTAAATGGATCCAGATTTACCTTACAGGTCCTTTCTTTCGCCGATAAAAAAAAAAAAAAAATCCACCTTGTAGTCATACAACATGCACGTCTACTTAAGATCTGTACAGTATATCCACTTAAATCCACTTTCAATTCATTATTTTGCGATGTTTATATTTATCGTGCAACTGTTTTGTATGTTTTGAATTCAAGATTAGAATTTTAACTTTTTGTGTTAATATTAGTATAATTTTTATACAAGTCAATCACTAAACAATTAGGGTGTGCATGTGCATCCTAAGCCTTCTGTAAAAAACCTTTTAGTTTTCTCAATCTCTTTCGATCCACTGCTCAAATTCGCCTCTAGCACTCAATTTATTCAATTTATTATAGCATTCAAGATTGTTTTTTTGAGATTAATATAACACACTTTTACCCATATCGATGTGTGCTTCAAAAGTTTTTTTATATTATTATATAAAAATTACATTAAATGGGGCTAGAGAGAGAGAAAGAGAGAGAGAGAGAGAGAAAGGAGTACCATGACTATATCAAATTGAATATACGATAATTTTTTATTTGTTTTGGTCTAGCACTTGGCATCGTGTATTAACGTCACGTTACTAGTGTTCTTTTTTGTTTTTCCTCCTTGATGTACCCTTACCGAGGTTTCAATAACGCATTTTTGCCGATCAAGGAAAAAAAAAAGGGGCTGCAGGGGAGAGAAAGAGAGGTAAGAGGAGTGATATACACATGTATATATATACTACTGCATGAGAATTATATAAGGAACTTTATAATGATTGTTAATTAATAGGGGGAACAAAAAAGTAAGATCTTATTACCAGAGATTGGCACTTGATGATCTTTGCAATGAAAGTTGGGGTCCTCCAGCTCCAAACTTAAAATCACCTGATTTAACGATATGATCTTCTTCTGAGTATCTTTGCTTTGTTGAGAGGAGGAGGGTTTGATCATCATCATCACCATCATCATCATCATCTGGTGTAAAAAATGAAGGGTTCGCAGTACTTGTAGCAGAAATTAGGGTTTTGAGAGACTGATGATCAGAGGTATTTGTTATGGGTAGTATGTTTGGAAGAGGGAACAGTAAGGACATGTTTGGAGGAAAAGAAAAGAAACCCATCTGTGTGGTGGACATGGTCATCATCTGGTGATCCTCATGAGCCTGATCAGGATCATATATTAATCCTTGGTTTACAAGCATGGCTTGAGATGCAGCACTGCTGGACATCTCTCTCTCTCTAGAATGGTGTGGAAGATGAGAAAATGGTTTCTCTTTCTTTTGAAACTTTGAAGGGAGAGATAAGGAACAAAGATGGATGGTGAAAGGAACCAAGTACCTATGAGATAAGAGAACTGACCAGCTGCAGCCCCCACTTTCCCTTCCCCTCTCTCTCACACACACACACACACACACAGAGACACACAGTTTGTAGTTTCACTTCGCCTCTGAAAGGAATATATACCACTGAAAGGAATATATGTCTAGCGGTTAGCTACAGGCAGAGGATCTATTGTTTATTTAAGACTTTTTTTTTTAGGCGACTTAGGAACCACTCCATGGCGGATCTGGGGCCTGTAGTGAGTGAGCTCACTTCATGCGTGTAGTGAGTGAGCTCGGCCCTCCGATCCGAGATCAACGATCCGGATAAATTGGAGTTCAAGTAAATGTAAAAGTATTTTTTAAAGTGCAAGACGATCCGGACCGTTGATCTCGGATCGGACGGCCGAGCTCACTCACTACACGTATGTAGTGAGCTCACTCACTACAGGGCCCCCAGTTACATTGTCGACACACCCATGCAATGTATATGTACGGAAAACTAGCGCAGTAACCCGTCGTCATGGCCTCTCACTTAAATCTTGAGTGCCTTTAAGGAGAATCGAACTCTGCCATGTTGTAAGAGCAGGTCCGCCATTGCGTCACTGGGGCAACCCAGTGACACCATACTCCAAAAATAAAAATACAATTGTGTGTGTGTTTATATATAGGAACTCCTTCCCATCCAAACTCTTAAAATACGGACTTCGTCCACACCTCGTAGATCTCGATCGAATTTTCATAATCTGAACCGTCTAATGTATTTAAAAGGTGTTTGTAAGGGTTCCCTACTAGAAATAAAAAAAAATAAAATCGGGAGGGCTTAATCCGAGTAGTTGTTTATAAAAGCTGTACATATTAAAAATATATTTTAAAAACATTGAATAGTTCGGATAATTAATTAATTTTTTCAATGTAAATGAAGGTCAGAAGTACTAGGACTCTAGGAGTACAGTACTTTTTTCATTGTATACTGGTGATGCTGGAGTTCGCTAATGAATGTAGTCTATGGATTGATGCTGCAGCTGTTATGAGGAAAGCTCTACGATCTTGATTTGTGGCAGTTTTTTCATCTTGCTTTGGCTGGTTTTTTTTTTTTTTTCTTTTCTCGTCTTTTTTTTTTCTCTTTCTTTTTTTTTTTTTGATTAGCAGGCTTTATCATATTACGTCGTCTTTTGTACTCTCTTTGTTCCAAATTACTTATTTTTTATATTATTTTATTATTTTTCCGTGCTCCAAATTGTTAGTCCTCTTTAAAAAATAAAAACAAAATTTTATCAATCTTTCAAAATAACCCCTGTATGTACAAACAATCATCATTTTATTCAAAAGTTAAAAATATAAGGGCAGTGTTAAAAATTAATGAATCTGTTTAATGTGAATGCATTTATTAGATGCAGTTATTGTATGTCTGCTTAAAAAGTTGAAATTTCTAAAAGTAACCAGTAATCTGGAATGGAGGGAGTATGTGTTTGGTGTGTATTTGGTTTGCTTGGTTGATATCTTACGAACTAGAATGATTTTAGACTTTTTTTTTCTCAAGTTTTTAGGTTTTGTTGCCAATATAATTAAGATGTGATCCCAAGATTGTTCGATGAACTGACTTAAGGTAAGAATTTGGTTAAAGCTAGATTCTTGGGTTGATGTATTGTGAGAGAGTGATCAGTCTCATAAAGTACAATAAGTCAGTTTTGAGTTTAAGTTAATTTTGTAAAACAACCCCTAAGTCTTTTATTTCGAATTCTGTTTATTTTTTGTACCTTCTCTACTCTTTTGTATAGTATTCTTTGCCAATAAAGAATCTATCTATTGATAGTCCAAGCTCACAAATGACAAAACCAACCCATACTGCAATATAGTTTTTATACTTTCTAATAAATTTTCGCTTACTTCAATACACTTTTGATATTTTTTAACACACTTTCGAACCTTAAACAACCTAATAGATTGTTTGTAGCATTTTCCATAGGAAAAGGAAGGTGAAAAGTAAAATAATATAATATTTGCCTACGTGGTTACAATGTTTGTACATGGGAACAATATTTGCCTGAGTCTTTCATTCCGAAGCCTGTTAATTTTTTGTACCTTCTCTACTCTTTTGTATAATATATTCCTTGCTGATAAAAAAGAATCCTTCTATTGATAGTCCAAGCTCAAAAATGACAAAAATAACCCATATTGCAATATAGTTTCTACACTTTCTAATAAATTTGTGCTTGCTTCAATACACTTTTTAAACTTTTCAACACATTTTTTTACCTTAAAACAACCCAATGAAACATTTGTAGCATTTTCCATAGAAAAATGAAGGTCAAAAGTAATACGTAGTAACAATATTTGTCTATATGTAGCAGAAAAATTAAAGCTGCAGGTGACATCCAAGCAAATAAAAAGAAAAATATAATACACAGAGTACGTCCTAAATACACTTGGTATCTTTATGCTAACCAAAAGGGTGGAGGAGGGACGAATGGTTTTAGTAAAATCTCATTGACGTGATTATAAAGTCTCTAGACTTGCAATGGGCATGCGAGAAATCAATAATCCGAAGGACTAATGGGTCATTGTCGGATTTTACGGGGGACAATATATTTGAAATGAGATCGACTACACGAAATTCTAGCAAGCCATACGTATCCGGATTGGCTGTGGATACGTGCGGTACCCAATAACTTTTGCTTTTTGTTTGAGCCCTAGCTCAGTCTCTGCAGTTTACTTCACCTTTTTTAAAGAAAAAAGCAAATTTGTATAGGCCAAAACTTTGAACTGAAGTCAATGGTTGCTGGTAATGTGTGGTGTGCCCCTTTTCCCAATTTGACCTCAAAAGCATGGAAAAATGTAGGTCTCCTGAGGTCAACACAACACAACCAATGGAATTTAATGTGGAAGGAATGTTAGGTAATTGGACATGTCGATTCTGTTTGTCTGCTTTGCTACATTGTGATGTCACAGAGGCTCCTGGTTGCACGAAAATCCCATGCACTCCTTCCAGAAATGTAGGGGGGAAATTTTTTTATTTTTATTTTTTATAATTTGAGAAAATTAGTCACCATGTTCCATAATTTTACTTCTCCGCAAAATATTTCATTAAACAAACGCCTTTATGAATAATTTTAATTTCTTTACACCTGTTAAATCATCTCAATTAATTCTTTCATTTAATGAAAAAATTAATAATAATAATAATAATTCACACTGATAATAGGGTAGTTTTATTTGAAAAAATGACACTATTCGTCATAAATGGCTGAAATTAGACAGAATAGTAATAATAAGTTGATGAAAAAGCCATAGAGCTTGTTTTGTGAGGTCATAGAGCTAGGTTTTTTTAAAACGAAAAAGAAAAAGAAAAAGAAAAATAGAGCTGGGTATGTTGGGAAGAGAATTCTATGCCAGCAGTGGGGACCATGAAAAGGATTCATGAAGAGAACGCAAACATATCAGTGCACAATAATGGATCAGAAGTGGGAAATATGTGAGAAAGCTAATAAAAAGAGACGTTATAACTTATACACGTATATATGAATTTTGGAATTGGGAAACAGGACTTTGGTGTTCGCTCCCTGGTGTGCGGATCTGATATGTAGCATCTGAGCCGTTGAATGTGTTTTCAACGGTGCTGATTTCATCTCTGGACTTTGCAGATTCAAGTTGTTCATTGCCAAAATAAAATCCGAATAGTTAATTGCTGGGATCAACGGCTTGAATGCGGACAACAAGGCTGCCACCAAGATTGTTGGAATTGGGAAATGGGGACCGTCAAATAGAGCTTCAAAATATTGTCCTAGGCATTCATAATTATAGTTTGTTTGTTGAGTAAAGTACCCTTCTCAAAATTATGTTATTGGCTATCCATAATTATATTGTACAATCAATTTATCATAAATAGTTTTCCAAAAACCGTACTTATCGTTGATTCTTGCAAAACAAATGTAATTTTTTTCCCAAGTTATAAAAGTCTATTCCGTTTATTTCTTCAAAAGAATAATTTACTTTAAGAGTTTTATATGACGAACGATTCATATTATTTTTTCAAACTCGAACGGTACTGTTCTTTCATGGAAAATAGTGTAAATTGCACGGGTTTCTTTTAGGCATCCAAAAATCAAAATATCAGGAGCAATGATGATGAATATCTTGGGTGCAAATCTATTGCCTTCTGCGTTGGGGGTGAAGATATCATTATGATTGATGAAAGAGGGCCTATTTGACTTTTGGCAGAAAATAAAGAGAGAGACTTAAAAAAAAGCTCCTCACCTTTCCACTTTCCTTTTTTCCTAGTTAGCTTTTTTTTTCTTTTTTTTTTTTTTTCCAGATCGTCAGTGGTGTCCTGGTCATCTTACGCATATTTCAACTCATACCTTTTTTTAACCCGTTCAAACAAAATTATCCACGCTGAAACTAAGAAATTCATAAAAAATTCTTTTTTATAGCCTAAACAACGAAAAATCGAACTTTAGTCAATTGTTTGAGGAGTAGTCTACCTACCAAGGGGATTTCTATTCAAGTTAGTTAGCTTTTCATGTTTACTTTTCTCCAAACTCCATATCTACCCACCATTTCTCAATTTCCAAACCCACCCTATAATATTGTTATGATCTCTTCAATTACACACATTAATCTTTGCGATCACTTTTTGTTTTTTTCTCTTCTCTTGTGGAGCCATGGCTTTGATGGGCATCTTTCATTTAACAATTATTTTGTAATTTAGATGTGTGCTTGGCACAAATGAAGCCCATGTGATTGGCCTGCCATTATGGGGTTAGTAGAAAAGGAACCCTCTTATCACATTTGTCACAATTCTTGCTGGTAGCCACGTAGATGGGGTCTACTTTGATAATTTACTATTTTTTAGAGCTAATCATGCCGAAAATCATATCAATTAACAAATATAAATTGGAGTTTATTTATCTTGAAAAAAGATATGTTGACACACTCGATCATATGTATTGTACGTCGAGATAAATTTGTCGTGTTTTTGTATGATTGCAAATAGATGGACATGATTCATTAAATTGGATGATGGTCTCAAAAGGGGCGTTAAAATGTGAACAGTTTTGATAATCGAAATGGACTGGAAGGGCCCACAAAAAGGCTTAACCTATCCGTGCCGACTCAAGACAATTTAGACTCCGGTCATGTATGTCTTTCCTTATTTACATAATCATTTTATGTATACTTTGTGATCCAAAATTGAAAGTTTATGTCTTCCTTATTCACATAATCATTTTACGTACTTTATGATAAAATTGAAATTGAAAGTTAGAAAAAATAAGTACTACTAAAACCATAATGCTAAATTTACAAGTACAAAATATATTGGACGAAAGTTAAGAACTGAATTCTATTTGTATTAGTATTAGTTACTCTTTTTACGTTTATGAATGTAGCATTTGAGAGTTGAACCTGTTGAATAGCTTAATATATATTATTGGGTCTATTTCAAAAAAAAAAAAAGAAGACCTTTTGACATGGGGGGAGGCGCGCGCCCCTGCCGGCCTTTGCCCTCCTGCCTCTTCTCTCTTTTTCTCTCTACTCATCCCCTTCTCCTCCTCTTTCACCTTCGGTCTCTCTTTTTTCTTTTCAGTTGAAACCCCCACAGACAATGATAAAGGTGCTCGACGTTAGTGATAGCTGTTGGGGGTGAGGGTTGCTGCGGGTGGTGGGGGTGTTTTTTTTGGGGATTTTTGGCAACTTAAAAGAGCCTAGCCAAGCTTTAAGGTGTTTAAGTTCGAGTCCTTTAAATCAAACCGTGAAAAACCATGAAAAACTAGTTTTTTCAAAAAATTAGGTTAGTAGAACACTCCCTAAATGAGCTCTACATTAGTGCTTAAGAGCTTGAGCCTTTTAGAGTACAACTGAATAAGAGTCGATAGTTGAATGTCAATCAATACGAGCTCAGCTATTGCTAGCTTGAGCTTGACATATTTACTAAATGAATCAAGCCTCGAGCTCCTCCCTAGCAACTTGGGGGGAGTTCTTGAATGGATTTTATGAGATAAAATGGGAAAGTTGATTTTAGTTGGTGTTTTATGGATGGGTGATAAAATCACCTTGTTTTCTCAATAGATAAAATCTAGGTGATAAAATAGTTGTGGACCACTATGAGTTTCAAAAATGGTTGATAAAATCTAGTGTGATAAAATCTATTCGTAAAAGATGATGATAAAATCAAAGATGATAAAATCAAATAATCCATTCAAGAACTCCTCCTTGATTCATTTGAAACCCTTGTGGTGGTAGAGAAAGGAATAAATTATGTAGATATTGATGAACTCGGTCACAATTAATCAAAAACCAAGCCACTTAACATTTATTAAAATTTTGGCCTAGTACTATAGGCTTGTAAATATTCAAGTGATGTAATTTAAGTTTCTAATTATTTTTTGTCACCCCATTTTCTTTGCATAAATCTATTTCGTTCATGTTATGTGTTCTCGATCAAGAATTTCTTACGTGGGTGAAATACTCGACGAGTTCTACAACGTGATTCCGTTATCAAAAAGAGGTCCACAAAAACCCAAAATTGAACCGAACTTGACCAAAACTACTAGATGGGAAAAGATTTAGAACATGAAAGCAAAATATGAAAAGAACATGAAAACATATCCAACGGATAAGATCCATCCGTTACACTGTTTGCCCAGTGTACCGGATGAATCTCATCCATTGAATGTGTTTTTATATTTTTCTTTCATATTCTGAATAGGTCTGATAAGAGTTCTGGCTTCCCTCCGGGACGGGCGCTGCACAGCATCCTCCCGCGAGAGGGGAAACTTCTTCACTGAGAATATAGATTACGAATGTCGTGGCACTAACGTAGGCATGATGTCACAGCTGTACGTACCGAAACAAATGATATCCTGTCTAAAAATTCCATCATCTACAGAAAAAATTGTGATTTGAACAAATAATTCTTTTTGTTGTGAAGGCCAGAGGAGCAAGGGGCCATCATTTCTTTTTGTCCCTGTTTATATAGGTGGCCATCATATATCCATGGGCCCCACTCTTCAGATTAATCTCATTCATCCATCTCTTGCCCCATCAAACCCTGGCCTTTTCGTGATTTTTCCACTTTTTTCCTAACTTTATTTTCTGACCAGCCAAACATATCTCATCCTTCCTCCTCCAACCAGAATTAGGAGTGCAAATTAGCCGAGCCGAGTTTTGTAGTGTTTGAGTTCGGCTCGTTAAGTAAACGAGCCAAAAAATCGAGCTCGAGCTCGGCTCGGTCATAAACGAGCCGAGCTCTTATCGAGCCGAATTATGGTAATTTACTTAACGAGCCTCCTAAATGAGTCGAGCCTATGTAATCGAGCTGAGCTTTTGCGAGACGAGCCGAGCTTTAGCAAGCTCGTTAACTAAAAGAGCCTGAAAATCGAGCTCGAGCTCGGCTCTTTTATTTATCGAACCGAGCCGAGCTTTAACGAGTCGAGCCACGAGCTGCTCGCGAGCAATTCGGTTCGTTTGCAGCCCTAACCAGAATGTAAAGAAAAAATAAATAAATAAAGAAGATAAATACTCTCTGCCTTTGGACTTTTAAATCATGTAACGCTGTAGTGAGAAAGAGTGGCGGTGTGAAAGCATTTTTTTATAAAGATTCAAAACAATTACTATTAAAATTGCTGAAACCATAAATTAAGAATGCGAGAATAGAGCGAGAATTAAAAAATGAAAGCTGGTTTACTATTAAAAGATTATGTGACCAAGTTATGGACGTAGGGAAGTTCACTATATTAGCACTGGACATATCCAAGTTCAATTATTTTAGCAAGTACATTAGCTGGAAACTTATCCTCCTAGTGGCTGTCCAGCATATTATCCGATCTGCCAATCCGATCAATTTGAACCAATCTGAACCATCCGTTGATCCATCCGTGAATGTTCGGTTCGGTTCTGGATCAAGAATTTCTCATCTAGTGGTTCCGGATCGGGATCGGATCGGATCCGCTCGATCCGCTCAATAATCCTTCTTTAATCTGTCAAATTCGGCCGATCCGATCCGATCCGTAACCGATTCGTGAATATTCGGTTCGGTTCCGGATCTTAAAAACCATAATCCGCTCTGAGGGGATCGGATCGGATCCCTATCCGATCCGTCCGGATCCGATCCGTGGACACCCCTAGCTTAGGCCTTGTTTCCCAAACGATAAAATTAAGATTTGATAAAATTAAAAAATCTTTCGATTTTATAAATCCTTTTTGTCATTTGATAAAATCAAGATTTTATTGATTTTAACGTCTCGAAAACAAGGCCTAAGTTGTACATTAGCAAGGACACTTAGGCTGTCACGCCCCAAAACTGAGGCATGACCAGCCGCCCCATGTAGACTAGTAGTTCAATATCTTGATTTTGATTCACAAGCCACGCCACATAACCTAAAATGCTTGAGCCCAAAGTACTAGTAGTTTCTTACATGGTTAGATATATGCCTAAGATCACCCAATGTAAACTTCTAATGTGGGACTAAATTTATAGGGTATTACAATCTCCCCACCTTTATAGCCTCGCGCCCTCGCGAGAGGTTGAGCACTAGAGTCACCACAATCTCCCCAGGGTCTGTTCCCTAGTAACCAGTCACCACGGCTTTTTCCGGGTCTATTATCTGATGCCATCACCCACATGGTCGTGTACATAGATCGCTCTGTTTAACTCTGATCCGACAAAATACTGGACTCGGTCCACCTGATCTCTGCCCAATAATGCACCCCCTTTTAACACCTGCTCGCAAGAAGCAGCCTATCCGAGAGAGTTGAGCCCCTTCATGACCTTTGTCCTAATACGATATGTTAGGATAAGTGCTTACCATGATGAAAACACAATTGTCCCAGCCCTCTTTTTGACTTCATCCGTCCCATAGTTGTTGTCCACTTGTACCATTCACCACCCCTCAAAAAATTTGTTATATTTTCAAATTTATAATGTTATATATAGTAAATATGGATTTCATTTGATAGTTCTCTATGATTACTATTAAACAAAATTTTTAAAATTGTAAAAAATATTATAGATTGAAAGATATAAGCAAACGAAAACTGACACGCATACTCGTAAATAGACAAGAAATTCGGGACGGAGGGAGTACCATGTTTGGTTGGAACGGAACATAAGAGCTTTCAGAACTTCAGATTAGATAGCCATGAGCTGGAGCTTAAAGTTTGGACGGAGCTTAGAGCGTGCATCAGTTCTTGGAGAAATGTCCAACGTTCAGCTGGTAACATGGCCTTGTGTTCTTGCTAGCGCTTACGATATCGTATTTTTTTATCGTGCTTGAGATTTTTTCTGTAAATGATTCTTAGGGCCTTGTTTGGTTTTGGTGGTTAGAGTTGGCCGTAAGCCTGTAATTCTTTCAGGGGTATGTCCTTTGATTTTGTATTCTTTCATGGTATATTAAATTTTTTCTTACCCAAAAAAAAATGTAACAAGCTCAAGCGCTACCAAACTGTGATTTACATAGAATTTTTGGTTCTTCCATTTCAAGTAAATATTCAGTGGTTGGGGGTGCCCCAACCCCCTCTCCACCATATTTCTGTGAAGTCTATACACTTAGTACTGATCCCGAAAAAATATATGGTGGAGAGGATGTTGGGTAACCATGTGACAGTGCTTCAAGACCACCAAATAAATTTTTCTTTTTTGATCGAGATTTTTTTATTATTAAAACTCAACAAAGGGTACATCGAGATCAAAGCCATCGCCAAGCATTACGCAAGGGAAAGGCTACGCAAACACCTCTAGTGAAATACTGAAAAGAATGCAAAAATAATTTTACCTCCTCTTCTCTCTTGATTTGTCTAAATCCCTTCACTCCATGCTCTGACCTCTCTGGTGCTACATATATGTACTATATCTTTGCTTTGTACTTCCTTTGCACTTCAATTGAAGCGTGGGATTTTTTACTACAGTCTGTGCCAACATGCATTCTATACATGGGTAACACCCGAGAAGTTTTTCCAGGTGTCTCTTCGACTCTTTGTACGTTCCATTTCGAAAGCTAAAGGAGAATCCTCCGATAGCACCCCCGCAGTTTGCGTTTTTGGGCAACCCACACTTGTAATACTTTGAGCAACCGTTGAAGGCTAATAGCATGATATTTTATTAGTTTTGAGTGTTACAGCTTTTGATACTCTCGTTACATACTTACGCTGAGTTTCCACTAAAAATATCGTGTTCCTATTGTATTTAAAAGTGTATGTTGTTTCCGTTAAATGTCAAATCTTTTGATTTGTGCGAGGAAAATGACTTGTGGGAGAATATCAATAATACTGCTGAAAATACCAAGAATATATACTTAAAATACCATAGTGAAAATTTGGCGTTAGTAATTGTCGACATCTATATAATACTTACCTCATATTGTTTTGTTCTAGGCAAAGTTTAATTTTGTTCTATTATCTCTATAGATAGACATTATATGCTGTAGTCCACAATAGTCCACAAAAATACGAGTACATAAATCTCAATGAACATATAGCCATTGATAGAGCTTCATGGATCAGAAAAAAGAATTCATATAGCTGACCGTGTCGTTCCGAGTCAAAAATATATTTATAACAACTAAGAATTAACTACTACTCTAGAGAATAGTGGCTAAGTCCGAGTATCGATCCACAGAGACATATTGGCTAAGTTACAATAGATTCGATTAATTTCTAATTTAATTCGGAAAAGATTAATTGATTGGTTTTAATTTTGTGAATGATTAAACTAAGCTAAGCAGTGATTAAATTGGAGATGGAAAGAAAGATCTAGGGTTTTGAATCCACCCCGACCGCGTAATGAAAATATGCATAGGCTAGGGTTTCTACTTGAATCATGATTTTGTCCAAGAAGATTATTGTGTTTCCAACAGGCATGACCTATCCCATAGCACGGCCCGTCTTGCTGGTACAACCCCGTCTCTTTCACGGCCTGTCCAGTGGCACGACCCGTCTTACGAGCATAACCCATCTCAGTCACCCAAGCACAATCAGTGAAAACTATTGATTAACTAGGTATTTGCATTGCGCTCACAAATACTCAACGTAATGGAAGAAGTAAAGCAATTTCATTCATATGTAATGAAAAGAGTTCTTAGTTAAACAATTGATCCGAATAAGAAACCTAAATCCTATACATAAATTAATGTTACTTCGAGCGGAGCTTAATCTTCCCCCTAGATGAGGGGTTTAGCCGGACATGGAGCCTCTCTTCAACTTCTGAACCCCTAATAATGACCTAGGATTATCCTTTCTTGGAGTCCAAGTAAAAGAATAAGTTTAGGAAGTCCAATCTCAACTAAACTTCCCAAAAATCCCTTTCTTGTCTTCTGCAGCCCGCTTCCAGTCCAATTTCGACCTTCAAGATGTTGGAATTTGGAAAACTCATAAACAGGAAAGTTGTAGGAAATTGAATTTCCTTTCCGGTGCTACAAACCTTGTCTCAATTGGACACTCAAGCTAAAAGATATGGTCAAAATACTGAAGGCTGTCCAGATTCCTTTTCAATTCGGGATTGAATGATTTTCTTTCCAAATTGCACTTTATTTGGCTCATTGATCTCCAAATCCTACAAACACATTATACTAATTAATCTGCACCAAGTAACAACATAAATGGACCCGCAAGTATAAGTTAGAGAGCTTAATTGAGTACAATTAAGCACCTATCCATAGCCGAACCCAATTAATTGAGACTTAAGGCTCGATTTGGTTTGGTATCTCTATTGAGGACAGCACATGGCCCAAAACCAATAGGACCCATTTGTTAAGGAAGGAAGTAGGAGAATGAAGAAGTTGTTAGTCCAATTTGTGGGGGGAGGGGGGGGGGGGGGGGGGGGGGGGGGTCGGGATGACACCACTCCACTCTAGAATTAGCTAATTCAATGGACAAAAAGACCGAATTACGCCTCAATTTTTTTTTGTATTCATAATGTAAGGATTTAATGAGAGCAACCAATTAATTTTTCACATTTTCCACTCTAATCCGCCATATCAATTACTACTCAAACTATAAGTGTAAGCTAATCCCCATTCCTTAACTAATCCCTCCTCATAACATTTTCACCTATTATACATCTTTATTTATTATCAACCCAAAACATTACAATAATGCTAGGGACATAACACTCAACCACAACACCAACACCAACTGCAACAGCCTGTGTGGCACTGCATGATTGGTTCGCAAAGTAATTTCAAAGTATTTGTCCTCCCATTAATAATCATGTAATGCCATGTAGGCTATTGTGGCTGGTGTTGTGGTAAAGTATTGTGCCTCTAACATTATTGAAAACTTTATCTGTGGCAAACTAGCTTGCATATGCTAATAGGGCAGTGATTTATCTTGGTTTTATGGGCATCTTGCCTACCCAAAAAAAAATCTATTATTGGCCACCTCTAGGTATAAGAGCATCCTCATCAGGCTACCTATTAAAAGCTAATATAGGGAGTCAAACTTCCCAAAACCGCCAAAAATCAGGCTCTCTATTCTTCCTCAAATTATTTTTGCTACAGTGTCAGTGACTACTCAAATTTGAGTAGGTACTGTTCATGCACTTCTTCTTCTTTTTTGCCGTGGGATTTCCTGGGTTCCAAGGGAACCGAAGAGAGAGAGACGGAAGGGAACAGAAGAGAGAGAGAGGGAGGACAATACTTTAAGGGGAAAACTTGTATTTTTACTGACAAAAAACTCCTCCCCAGGCGGGGAGGTTAATATTTTAGGGAAAAGTTTTTTTTTTTTTTTTTTTAGATTTGAGGGGAATAGTTTAATATAGTAAAGTTTGGATAGAGAGTTTGATTTTTTGAGTTTTTGATAAAGTGGTTTGCTAAATTGTAAAAGGTATTTTTGTGGTTAAATTTGATATTTTTTTTTGGTAAGGCTGATAAGGATGCTCTAAGCAACCAAACCCTAATGATATAGAACTTCATATAAAGGTTAAAACCCTAGCTAATTCATGCTTTTTAATTTTCTTAAAACTAACAACAGTTAGCTCAATTGAGTCAGTGACCACTCTTATGTACCTCTATAGGGTGGCCAATGGGTCGGTCCTTGCAAAAATGATTATTTCCAATCTTGTAAGACGGTTATTTATGTAGTTATTTATTTTCTTAATGAGTTATTCGTTGGGCTGTTTATGTCCTGTTTCATATAGTGTGTAAAGTTGTAAATAAGAAAATTCTATCTTGTTAACGAATCTATTGAAGTCATTGGACAAACAGATAATCATCGGTATTGGCAAATTTGTAACCGATATTGTAGATAGTAAGTTACAATTATTTATGCGATTATTTACTATTCGATCCGGGGTGTCCTGGATTTCCTATTCCCCTCTCATTTCAAGATCATTGCCCTATAAAAGAAAAACAAATGGAGTACTAACTTGCTAGGGTATCTAATTTATGATGATTGAAGAGGGCAACAAAATCAAACCACTTTTCACTTTGGCTTATGGCATTATTAGGGTTTTGAGATGTAGGACCCAGCCCTAAAGAGACAGAATTTGCCATAAAAGTCATGGAGATTATTGCCCATGTTTGCCTTTACAAGTTACCAAGTATTACTTTTTCTAATAAGGTTATTATTGATAGATATAATAAGGTTTGACATTTTATTTCCCATGTACCCTTAAAAAAAAAAAAAACTTTGACATTTGAATGTTACACATTCAAAAGTATATAATTTTGTGACGAAGTCACCTACTTATTGTTGTATTAATGAAGTTACTTTTTCGCCTTAGATGCCTCTAATGGTGGACTTCAATTATTGTGGGTTTTTGTTTTGGTAACATGTGCTTGTGATGTCCTTACCTTGGTAGGAGGATCCAAGTGTTGTTGACTCAAAGAGCTCCAGTTGCTCTGTTCACCTTTTGCTCTCTCAAGTCAATCACTCAATTAACTATAAACGTCATGACCAATGCATCAGGGTTTTTTTTTTTTCCCCAAAATAATTTGTATATTAAAAGATGTTACTATTTTACCCTTAGTGGGTCGGAAAACAGCTCATTTTGGAAAAATCCTCGCATCTCTCTCATTTTTTAAATTGGATTGTGCATTATTAAGAGGGTTTTAAAAGTACTATCACATGGTGGATTCCAACCATAAAAATAAAGAAGTTTTTGTTTAGGTCTTTGAAACAAAAACTTTGTTATTTTTATGGTTGGAAGTTGACCAATCGGAAGATTGTCGGAGCCTCTAAGGCTATAACACGTTCCAAGTGTCATGCGGCACTTCTCTGTCTAATCCGAAGGCATTCTTCATTCATTAAGAGTTACACATGGTGCATAGAGTTTCTCGTTCCTCATCAAAGCATATGAAAAAATCATTTCATCATTGGGATTCGCCCAAGACAGGGGCTTAAACATTAATTTGGGTGTCTACGGTATTAAGTTAATTCTATTCGGGTCGGTTCAATCGGTTTTTAACTCATAAAAATAAAAAATTGAACAAACTTTATTTTTACAGAAAACAAAAACCTGGAACGAACCAAATAAGTTACATAAATAAAACCAAACCAAAATTTTTGGTTGGTTTCGTTGGGCGATTCGGTTTTGTCAGTTAAAATTACAACCCTAATATGATGTAAAGGTTAGACAGCTATGATTACAAAGGAAGATATCATGTGGGGCTTGGGTGGGGCACTACAAGACTTTAATGCATCTGGACGCTACTGTCTTCGGATCACAAGGTCGCTGATATATGATGATATTCGATTTCAGTGACAATATAGATATGAGATATCGTTAAGATGTGAAAACCTATTTGTTCAAATGGATTATTCTAAAAATATTCTCGGCGACGGCCTTTAGAATTTGTAGGTTCACCCCACGTGATATGAAAATAAGTCTTGTGGTGCAAGTTGAAAGTATAGTAGTCACGCGACTGCTAGACAACCATGACGGTCGAGATTGCTGACTTCATTATGTTCGTTGATTCATTCCCAAAAAAGAAAAAAAAAAGGGGTGATCGGGTTGGAAAACCCCCTTTCATTGGCACACAATTCGTTCTTAAAATGAGCCAACAGATCAATTTTCCACCAGCATGTAATCATCGTCAATTTTGTTACAAATGATCTACTTCATGTTATGTAACAGATAGATGGCTCCAATAGCTAGCGGTCTATTGGTTTTTTGGTTCAATTTCCGCGTTCGCAGCATCTATAGTCCGGACCAAGCAATTTCGGGTAATTCTGGACAAAATTGCAACTCGCAGCACCCATGGTCCGAAGTACTGAATCCATGGTCTAGACCACCAATCCCGGTTGGTGTATTTTGGTCTTAGCAACTAGGGCTGTTCAAAAAAGCCGGTGAACCGTGAATTCGGTCTGGACCGAACCAATCCGCATGTTATGGATTTTAACCGTGGATTAATGGTCCGGAAACGGATTCAAAAAATAAAAAACCGTGACTCGCG
The DNA here is from genome assembly GCA_020921065.1 of Vaccinium darrowii. Taxonomy (NCBI): domain Eukaryota; kingdom Viridiplantae; phylum Streptophyta; class Magnoliopsida; order Ericales; family Ericaceae; genus Vaccinium; species Vaccinium darrowii. The sequence continues at coordinate 33,714,255 of CM037154.1, forward strand.
GTCGGGACACGGATTTTGATTTTGAAACTGTGGATTACCCAATTCGGACTGTGAGATTTTTATTATATGTAATTTTTCTAAATACATATATAGATAAATAATTTTACCACTTCAATAAATATTGTCAATTTGATATGAAGGGTTATACTAATATCTCCAATAAAATCTAGGGGGTAAACTGTTACATAAAAGTCTTCTACAGTTCTACTACTACTGAAGTATTTGTATTCCACTATGTAACTCAACTAAATTGCCTTTGTTTGTGAACTGGATGATGAACTGTCTTTGTTGCCCACTATACTACTGAAGGGTTTTTTGTGCGGGCTTTCTTTTTTTGATTTTCACAATGTTCAAGCTCAGATTTTGTAGCCTACTTTGTTTGGAATTCCAAAATAATATCTGGATTTTGTGTTTGTGACTCTCTATTTAGATGTGCTTGTTGACATGTTTAACAAGTTTGATGTTTACACTTTACAATGCTCAAGCTCAGATTTATAGCCTACTCTGTTTGGAATTCCAAAATGAATTTTGTGTTTTGTTTTTTGGCTATCTATTTTGATTCTATAATGTTCAAGTTTAAATTTGTTCAATTAATTTGTCCAAAATGAAAATCCCTGGACAAATCTGGAATCGATCCATGACTTGCGGATCAAATTATAACCGAATCGCGAGACTTTTGGATTGGACATAGATTTTATTTTCAAAAAACCATGGCTCACGGATTAGGATTGGATTTATGCCAATCCGGACCGTGAGCACCCTTATCAGCAACTTTGGTCCGACAGTGGGGGCTTGGTCCAGACAATGGCGTCGTACGACAGCCCTATAAATGCCTTTTTTAGGGTTTTCTTGTATGGTATTGCTTTTACATCTGGTTTTCTATTAGAGGGAAGAGAGAGAAACTTTGAGTACTCATCTCTAGCCTTCGGACACCTGATTCTCTTTTGATTTGTGAAACCCCCAATCATCTGACTGTCGTGGAGTAGGTATTCATTGCCGAACCATGTAAAATCTTTGTGTTCTTTGTGATTGCTCTCTCTCTCTCTCTAGTTTGTACAATTACATAGGATAAATCACATCCGTTTTCTGTGTTTGTTAATGCTTCCGCACAACACGGTCTTCCTTAGGTGAGTTGGATGGGTCACGATAAGACTTTAATGATGCCTATTGAAGAATAAAAAGTCTTCCGATCACGAGGTCTCCAATGTTCGATGTCTTCCCTTTTTTGTTTTTTCTAAATTATTTCAGTCTTTTTTTTTATTACATTTTTTATTTTCTTATCAATGGCGAAGTTATAAATTCAAATGTCTCGATAAAAAGCTGAAACAAATCACTAATAATGAAACGGAAAAGGCTACAATACACACCCCTTATTTGGGTGTACCATATGCACCTATTGTATGGTCCAGATTGTGCCACCTCATCGACAATCGTAACATTTTTTAGTTTTTCGTAACTTTTCAACAATATGATTCGTAACATTTTCTATGATTCATAACATTTTGGTATGTCTCGTAACTTTTCTAAAAAAATTCGTAACTTTTACAAAAAAATTCATAACTTTTCCAAAAAATTCGTAACTTTTACAGGGGTGTGTATCATATACACCCAAATAAGGGGTGTGTATTGTAGCCATTCCCTAATGAAACAGGTCAATTAAAAGACAAAAAAATAAAAAAGACTTGATTATTCACATAAAAGTCGTAGTCATTATTACCTTGTTTGCCACTACTAGTTGGCATGTTTTACTTTTGCCAGTGCAGGCATTGAAAATGGTCAGGGCACCCTTAATTCCTGCTAGACCCCTTTCACATTCTATATATAGTTCTCCCCTTTTACCATTTTAGCCCAATACTAACATTCTTGCCAATTTTCGAATTCAAAAATAAAATAATTAATGCAAAAATTCTTACTAAAATTTTTGTGCATCAATTTCAAGAAGTATGGAATAAAGTATTTTATTTTGCTTTAAAAATTAGTACGAGTTTTAGCAATAGACTCAAATTAAAGAACGGAAGCAGTAAGTTCTTCAACAACAATTACTTTATTAGCAACGGCCTTTACATTTTTTATAGAACAAACTAAAAGGCCAAAACTCAGAAACATCATTCATTTTGTTTACTGTACATCAAAATCTCAAACAAGCTTACCTAACTAATAGGGGCACAAAAAGGTGTACTAAACTACTCCCTCCATTCTTTTTTAATTGTTGAGTATTCCATTTTAGGATGTTTCTTAATAAGTGTATATTTTGAAAAATTAATGGATGAGAGTTTGTACAATTATTATTTTTCCCTTTCGAAAAGTTTTTTTTTTTTTAATCAGCAAGAAAAAACATTTTATTAAGGGACTTGATAGGGGTACATCAAGTATGGGGGAAAGGGGATTCCAACCAAGGTTGAAATAAACAGCCACATGGGTCAAATTCCAAAATACCCCTAGGCCTAAAAAGGCCGAATTAGACAATACAAGCAAAAAAACACTACAATAGGCTGATAGAGGGACAAAAGCCCAAACCACCTAAGAGCCTAAAATGTCCAGATCATACAATTAAAAAAACAACCAAACACCAAGAAACCCAAAACCTAACCCTAGGTATAATGCATAACAGTCACAGCTGCTGCCCACCATCGACCTCCACCACTGCAAAAAGTAAACCACCAGCAAAGAGTAGCCGATGGTTAGGACCACCACCATGCCTCCAATGGCCACCCACCTGAGTGACAAACATGGGCATACCACCAAAATTGTTGCGGAAGCTCACTGAGCCGTTGACCAAGGATCGGAACACCCAACGGTGTACATGGTGGGACACCACGCCGTTTGAGCCGCCCCAAATGCCATAGCCACCTAACTGTTAGGCCAGAAACCAGAATACCCAAGATAAAACTGGTGGTGGATCAAAACGAAGGAGAAAATCAGCTGTGAGAAAGTAGCACTAGGAAAAGGACGACCGAGATGGATATGCATGGAAGCTCTAGTATGGGATCGGAAAAAAGGAGAGGGGAGATGGAGAACAAAGAGATAGTAAGAACGATACCAAAGCCAACCTTGTTGGATGCCCGAAACCCAAGACAAGGACCGCCGAGTGACTGCCAATCTAGTCCCCATAAATGATCATGAGTAAATAGGCACTGAGTTCTATGAAACCAGCATTTTTGACCAACTCATTTCCACCGTCAATCATTTTTGAAATAGGAAGAAGATGGGGAACTATGGAGGGGAAAGACATTGAAGGAAAGAGAGGGGGAGAGAAAGAGAAGGAGGAGATACCCAGGGGAAGAGGGCATAAGTCCTAACTAGTGTTATTTTGAGAGAAGGGAAAGGGAGCTTTTAGAGAGAGAGAGAGAGAGAGAGAGGATTGCCCTTTTGAAAAGGTAATGGGAAAAGAGTTAATGTGTAAAAGTGGAGGATAATTTTCGAAAGTAGACGTAAAAATTGATGTGAACGTGTAAAGTGGAGGTAAAAATTGATGTGAAATGAGTAATGATGTTTCTTTAATAAGTTGGATTTATGAAGCAACACACTTGAAAAGGGATGGAGGGAGTAATATTGACTCGCAAAACCCCTTCGTCCTTCATTACACAACCTTATCCTTCTTATTAGGCTCCCTAACGTTTGGTTAATCTCCACATGTTGATGGCGCTTGGAAAAAAGGGTGTCATAGAGTGGCATTGGTTTCACCGCTAATCTTCCAAATGGTGATCATGTGGCAATCTCATGTTTCAGCTCTAGCCCTATCTAAATTGAGCTTCTTGCAATTCTAGAAGCTATCAAATGGGCTATTCTTCATAATTATATTATAGATTACAGGGAAGATTGAGTGTCATCACTCTGATTTTTTTTGTGCGCAATCTTAAAAAGGATATTTTCAAGCTCTCTTTTTGTCGGATTTCTAAAGCGCAGCGCAAGGATATTGACCATGTCCACTGTTTGGCGAAGAGGGCTCTGTCATCTTTTATGCATCATCTAGTTACAGGAGGACGACATCCTTTGGATAGAACTTTAAGCTCTTGTTTTGTTGTTGTATATCTCCTGTAAATTGTTTATTTATCTATTGAAGTTTTTTCTTTTTTTCGGAACAAAAAGACTATTATTGATGAGTTTAAGCAACAACCACGGCATGTTTTGTTTAAAAGTAACAAGCAAGATACAAAAGGCGAATTCTATTCACAACCCACAAATTGCTAAATACATCCCACCAACTTTTGACCACTTTAAAGACAAAACACTCATACAGAATGACAATACTATCCCTATATTTACTACATACAACCCACAAACCTTACATACAACCCACCATAAAATTAAAAAGCTCACCCTAAAATTGAAATTCCCACCCTAAAATTAGAACATCACGAGATCGATCTGGGTTCTTTTTCCTCCTCATCGTTTATTCGTTCTTCACGTCTTCAGCGACGTCGTCTGCTTCTTTTTGCTTCTTTTGCTCTGTTCATGTTCGTCCTCCCTTGTCCCACTCTACAAATCCTACACTCTCCTCTCCATTCTCATCTCTATCTCCATGGAAAACCAATCATTGGAAGGTTCCTGCCCTTCAATTAATCTTGACTTCATTCTCTGTTGTTACAACGATAGTTCCTTGAGTTACCCATAAGTTGACAAAATAATTTTTTTTCAAACAATAATAAATAGTGTAACGTTGATTTGCCTGTGGGTTCATCTAATGCTACACTGTTAATAGTTATAGTGATCCCCTATCACTAATAGGACTAATCAATAAGAATTCGCAATTAAGTAGGTTTGTTAACCAATCCAATCTCAATTGTGAATACTTATAAATTATGTTATTCCAATTCACTAATCGCTTAGAAGTGGTGCACCTTTGGGCCTACCAAATATCCACGCGACTAGAGAACTGCGATTTGAAAAGTCATTATTTTTAACTCTTAAGAATGGGAATAAGTTTTGTATAATTTGATATTTATGATTCAATCCGGTTAGGCCACTTTGGTGACTAACAAACTGTAGCATAATATAAATACCAAGTAAGTAAGTGTTAAGTTCATTAATTTTAATTGAAATCTATGAAACATTCCGATTGGGTCAATTTGGCAACTACCAAACAATGTCTTAATATAGATTCCAATCAAGATAATGACTTTTGCATGAATATAAGGTGACAAAAATATCACTACTTTAACACCTAAACATAATAGGTATTAAAGTTTCATAATTTGATTAACATTTATCAACATGCCAGTTGGATCGCTTTGGCGACTGCCAGGCCGTATCATTCTAAAGAGTCAAATCAAAAAAGTACTTTCCAAGGACAATAGGTGAATATTAAATTATCCACAACTAGGGTTCCATAATATAACTTGATATCTATTTGCCTTTATGATCGGGTCACTTTGTTGACTACCAAATCTCACATAATATAGATTCAAATTAGTAACTTTCTTCATGGATATAAGACAAAAAAATCATGCAACATGATGACTTGATATCTACAAACCATGCATACTGAAACCAAATCTATCGCAATGTAGATCATCTATCAAAATCTTAATTTCACAAACCATTAGGCGAATAAAAGGAGAATTAGGGACAATCCTTCGTACAAGAATTACATTTGAGGCAGATTAGTCAAATATAATATTCCTTGTGGTTACAAATATTTCAGTCATTATGCCCAACTCTGAAACAGTTAAGTTCTAGTTCACTGTGAAAGTCAGTATGCGGCAAAACAATTAGAACACAATTAATTGGTTTAAGTCCAACTCTAATTGTGTCTGTAATGGAACAAACTTGGTACACAGATAACATGCATATCCATCAAACATGATTATGGTCAATAGTTCACAAAAACATAATAACATCATTATTTTACCTTAAAGTAGTGGCTTCCATTAACCATTATCAAAACAAGCACTGCTGATTATAATCAAAATAAGTATGAAAGCCGTGACGAACTCGGTTGCAATATCGGTCCAATATCGGTCAAACATATTAATCAAGTAAACCAGTTACTCCACAAGTGGGAGGTCCAGGAAAAATGACTCACATAAATTGGTTTACTTGTTTATTCCTTATCGGAAAGTCATGATGTTCTACCACATGTAAATTTTCTTAATGGTGTTACATAATTAACAACACACTCTTTATGCCAGGATCTAGAACTAACATGATAATCACAATATAAACATTAAGCGAAAAATTAAATAAACAAGAGTGGAGTACCCAGATCCATTCATGGGGAACTTGAGTGATCCGATATCCATATCATCATTTTTTTTTCAAAAGGGAAAATTTTATAACCTCTGCAAATTACAAATGGTATCCCAAACTAAAGGAGACAACATTCCACTAGAGAGATCACAGCCACAACCCACCCAGAAAAACACAAAGTTAGCGAGTATCCAACCGAAAGGAAAATAAAGCTCAAACAGAACAAACCATGTGAGACAAACAAAAAGCAAAAGGAAAGGCAGAAAATACAATAGAGAGATTATAAATGAATCTTTCCAGCTGGGTTATAAATGAATCTTTCAAGATGTATTTTTTGCTGTTTAGAAGTTGTTTCAGCAGTAGTAGTAGCTTGTATTAGTGATTGGATTGTATCAGTTCTCCGGTTGACCTCTGGTTAACTTTGTTATTTTCTCTTTGGGTCTGTGGTGGCATATGATTATCGCTTGGAGGTGTGCCAACCTAGTTGGGACATCTCTTTTGTGATGCGATGCTGTTTCCTCGGTTCCCTTTAATCTTTGTAATCCGTTTCCAAAGATTAATAAAATCTTTTTTGCCATGCAAAAAAAAAAAAAAAATAGAGAGATTCCAGGATGCTTTTGAGCCTAAACGGAAAATGCCCCACATAAATTTTTTTGCCTTCCATGTTTGATTTCACCCAAAGCGCGATTCTGATTTTGACCAGTTCTGTGATCTTTTCTTAGTTTGGTGTAGCTTCTTCAAAATTAAGAGCGTTTCTTTTGTTCCAGACAGTCCACATGATTGCCATTAGGATTACTACGCAAATCCTTTTTCTTCTTTCTCAGATTCTAGTCTTGCCACCACAATAGAAGACTCACTACAATTTTTGGTGTGACCTAATTCACACCTCCACCATGTTAGAATGTTGGACCATAGATGCCATATTGGATTGAAATGGAGGAAGAGATGATCAATAGATTCAATTTGCATAGAGCAGAATTTACAAACAACATCCAATTTGCAGTAGATACTCCGCGGTTTTTACTCTACCCAAATGTACTAACCAACTGAAACATTGTACTCTATATGGTGCAGTGTTTTTCTAAATAATAATAATAATAATTTTACAAAGAGTATTAAACTCTAGGAGGAATACGAGTTTCTCTCTCTTGCCTCTCTTTCTAGCCGTTTAGTATATCACGTGAATTTGATAGAACCCTAACCGCTCTTTTACAGGTGAAGAGAGGACCTGTTTCCTTAATGAACATTATACTCACTTCTCATCAAAGTAGAGTCTATTTAAGAAACAACTTCTCTAATAGAATAAAATATTAGGCATAAAGATATGGAGAATCCCATATTAAACCCATAATTCATATGTGTCATACATAAACCATGTGGGCCATAAATAATAAATAAAATTTAGTCTTACATTTACTACTTAACTGGGTCTGCCATGGTGTGTGTGTTTAGAATCTATCTCAAATTTGCTGAGTGCACTAGACTGCACGAAAAAAATGGGGGGTACTAATGCAAGTGTTGCTATGAGCATGTTAACATCAAGTTTATTGGTTTACTTTTTATAACTGATTAGTTCAATATTTTTAGGCTAACCTTTATATAATTGATTAGTTCCATTCTATCTTATTTTGCAATATTTGTTTATGCAATTATTTGGCACATCTCATTTAGTATTGCATATTGAAACATGTTTTTATGAATTGTGGAAGGTGGGATTATTCTCCATATGTTGTATTCAATTATCTAGGTATTTAATTCTATCTTACTTTAGAGGCGATGAGTAAAAACATGAAATTTTTGATTGTACAATATATGTGGGAAAGAATTTTATGTTTTAGAAATTAAGAATGAAATTAAGATATGTGACTAACTAATTTCTTGTGCAATGAATGTAGTTAAATGGCATCCAAAAATATCACTACAGATCGAAATGAGGGAGAGACTCAATGGAACCAACTATGATATCTGGTATAGATAGAAAGGTTTAGTATCTTTTCAACGAGCAAGAGTTTCTTGATCACTTGACCAATGTCATGACCCCACCTAAGTTTGGGACCACTGCACAACATCGCTTTAACCAATAGGCCTATGACGATTGGCGCAAAAGGGACAAAATAAGTGCTTTACTTGAGTTGCATGCCCGATGACCTTCTTGGAAAATATGAAAATTTCCCAACTGCTAAAGAAATGTGTCATCAATTGTGCCTAAAATATGGAGGCAAATCAGGAATAGCCGTCATGCCCCTATATTGAGGTTCAATCAATGTGTGATGGACCAAAAAATCATACTATGGCTAAGCGCCTTAGGGTGATGTTAGCTATGATAGGAGAAATGAAGGCCGCTGGCAATGATCTCACTGATGAGCAACAAATTTTGGTTGTCAGTAGATGCCTTCCTGATCCTTCGTGGAAAGATGTGAAACTAGTGCTTACTCACAATGAAGGGATCAAGACTTTTGATGATATCTCTCGACACCTTGAGCTAGAGGTGGTGCACATAGATGTGAATCGTAGTGCTACACTTGTCGCTAAAGCTGGACAACAAGAGGCATAGGCGTCCAGTGCAAAGGACAATGAAAGGAGCAAGACGAGGAAGGGCTGAAAATTTGGCGCCAAAAGAAGGCAGAATAACCAATCGTCACACAACGGCAAGAGTGGTGGAAAGGATAAGTCCAAATTCAAATAACTAGGTTCGCATTGTGATGTCTACATAATACTTATTATTACGGAGAAATGAAACTATTTCTCCGTAAATGAAATAACGTTACACTATCTAATAAATTGTATTGCACCCGATTGACGACAACTTCACCGTGTGATTTCAAAATCATACTTTACTGGTTTGGGAATCATAACGCTTGCTCTGTGAATAAAACATAATGCACCTTAAATAAAAACTTATTACACACGTTACGAAACTATATTGCACTTGAGTGATGACAACTGGATTTGCATTGTGATATCTAAACCTAACTTTTTGTTTCAGAAAATGAAAAGATTGTTCCATGAATAAAATAACATTGTACTTACGTTAAGATTCATTGCACTCTTAGTGGAATAACATTGCACCCGATTGAGGACAACTGGGCAGTGTGATGTCAAAATCATACTTTCTGTTTTGGAAAATGAAAGGATTGCTCTGTGAATAAAAAACCATTGCACCTTAAGTAAAAACTTATTGCACTCATTACGAACTTATATTGCACTTTCAATGAAGGCATTCTTGTCCGAGTAATTTAAGAATACCATGTGTGTGCAAATATTGTTTAGCTTCTTATGAATTGATGATTTGAGAAAACTTGCCTATCAAGCCACAATTCTTTGCCTTATTTTGCACTGAAACACAATTCCCCCCTCTCCAAAAAGGGACCAGAGCGAATTTGAAATTATAAATTACTTAAGTTTTGGGATGAAAGAAGTGAAATCCATCCCGTTGTGATTCTTACTAATAATACATAAATTTGACCTCCAAAAATCTGCTTAAAAGTTGTTCAGCTTCTACGGGCAATGAGTGTTTTTGGTATGTTTGGAATCAACTTCCGTTGAACTCGTGAGACAGTGACGAAAGAAATCGATTTGATAATGAAGTGTCTTTTACTGTTCGGTCTTGAACATAATTCTAATGAAAGGGTAATCTCTTGTTTCAAAATTGCAATTATAGTTTCAAGTGTAGATAAAATAATCAAGAAAAAATTAGTGTTTTCAGAGAACTAGAACCGAAAAGTGCCTTAATTTGACATTTTACAATAGATTCAAGATGTATTTTCAACTTACAGAGTATCTCCAATAGTTCCCAACGCAAAATGCCTAGAATAATTGCCATTCTCCAGTTTAGCTAGCTACTAGATATATGAATTCGCCAATAGCCTAGCCATTTGGGCTATTCAAATCACAGTAATTTTTTTTTGGTTTTTAAATTCAAGATTCAAGAACACTTCTTGATTATCCCAATCTCATCTTCCCCCAATCCCTCTTTGTCAAAGTTTTAACCTCCCAAGTAACTAGAGTTTCACCACTGATAAATTTTCTCTCTACTTTGACTCATTTTGTAACGTGATGCGCCATTTCAATGGCTTAGTGTGGATACAGATAACAACTATGATGGATCTAGTGGCTACAGGGTGGGGGGGGGGGGGGGGGGGGGGGGGGGAGAGAGAGAGAGAGAGGTTACCGAATACTACAGTGACTCGCTAGGTGTGGCGAGTTGTTGTAGCAAAGGAGGAAAATGTTGAGGCTGTTGGAAACTGGATTTGGCTGCTCTAGCTCTGCATTCTATCCATATCTCAAATGAAGTCTATTTGTATGCCATGAAAACTGGCAATTCCAAACAACACTTGTTTTGACCAAATTGCTTAGATTAGTGTCTTTTGTGGGTCTTATAGGGAAAAAAGAGAAAAAAAGAGTAAATATACTAAGGCCCCGTAACTCCTAACTATTTACACATAACACCTACAACTTAACACACCCCCTCAAGTTGGTGTGAAGATATCTATCAAGCCCAACTTATTGAACATGTGGAAACTCTTGCTGCTAAGCCCTTTTGTGAAAATGTAAGCTAATTGGTCTTCAGATCTCACAAACGGCATACATATTGAACATGTGCTCAACTTTTCCTTGATGAAGTACCTGTCAACCTCTATATGCTTCATTCTGTCATGTTGTACAGGATTATGAGCGACGTTTATAGCAGCTTTATTATCGCAGTAGAGTTTCATAGGACCACTATTAGAAATTCCAAGATCACGTAACAAGGTTTGGAGCCACAGAAGCTCATAAACACCATGAGCCATAGCTCTATATTTAGCTTTTGTGCTAGACCTGGCGACCACTGATTGCTTCTTACTTTGCCAAGTAACCAAATTTCACCCAAGAAGAGTACAATAGCCAGAAGTAGAGCACTTATCATCCAAAGAACCAACCTAATCAGCATCAGTAAATGCCTCCAACCGAAGATGACCATGATTAGTGTAAGCTCCAAAGGCCGAGCTCCCTTTTTGGTTGGCACTTTTCATGACAAAACACACATTCACGTGTATCCCTTTTTATCACTTTGTAATTTCTTTTACTTATCTTTTTAGAGTGTCTGAATAGGAAGTGGAAGGAATTAAATTTATTTTGTAATATAGGACCACGGGTTGTTAGTTAGTCAAGGTGCACGTGTTTGGTAGCAGTGGATTTTATTGACAAATTGCACAAGATTGATATGCAGTCTATTGGAAAGATGGGAGAGAAATGGAAAGGTTTTCTACCACCAAGAAAATCTTCATCAAACAAGGAAGGAATATTGGCAATACAAATGCATGTGATTCTCAGCCATGTCTATGGTATGATTAGGCAAATCAATTATGGTGAGCTTCTATATGGGATGATTTGGCAATCAGTGATAGACAGATTTTGTGGATTCTGTTTCACGGCTGGAGAAATGGCTCGAGCCTTTTTTGCTGGTGGTAGAATATCTATAAATTAACTTGCGGGGCTGAGACACATTTCATGTCTTTTGGGAGAGCAACGACTGAATACACTTTTTGAGTGAAAAAGAACACATTTTGTGGGTCTTGGAGTTCTATCAATTAATACACTCCCAAGGTATCTCCAAGAAGTCTATCACCTTAAATCCTTACAACTGAGTTCTATCCGGTGGATTTCCAGGAAGAGTAAATTGGAAGGCTCGAGGAGTCGAGGCGGCGGCAGTCAAGTGCTTGGTGTGATGAACGTGGATTCGGCAACTGCTTCTTGGATCAATTGAAAGGATTTTCGATTGTAAGTATAGGACGGTTGTAATCGCACAATGATATTATTAGTACTTGATTCCTTCCCGTGGTTTTTGCCCATATAGGGTTTTTCCACGTATATTTGGTGTTCTTCGTATTCTTTGTTTCATTACCTACTTATTGTTTTGTGTAGTTTATTTAGGCACCGAAGTAGGAATTTCAATTAGAGAACAAAATTCCTTTCCCTAGAGCTGATTTGAGATACCTCAAGATACAATACATTGCATCTAGATGTGAAGTACAAGGATCATGCATAAACTAACTAACCACGCCCATTGCATAACTAACATCCAGTCGAGTGTGAGTCAAGTATATCAGTCGACCCACAAGCCACTAATATCTCTCCTTGTCAGTGTGCTCCCCCATATCAGCACTAAAGTGATGATTTCCCTCGATAGGAGAACCTGTAGGTCTACAACCCAACATACCTGTTTCTTCCAAAAGATCAAGAATATACTTTCGTTGGGAGATAAAAATACCTTTATTAGACTTTGCCACTTCCATACCAAGGAAGTATCTTAGTGAACCCAAATCCTTAATCTCGAATTCTTAAGCTAGACTAGACTTAAGATTATGATTCTCTTCCGCGTCATTGCCTATCATTATTATATCATCAGCATAAACAATAAGGACAGCAATCTTACCAGTGCCTCCCTTGATGAACATAGTATGATCAGCATGGTTTTGTTGGTAACCAAACCTCGCCTTTGAAAATCCTCCAAACCACGCTCTAGGTGACTGCTTCAACCCATAAAGAGCCTTTTTCAATCTACACACGTTTCCCTCAGTTTGAGATGAAGAAAAACCTAGTGGGATAGCCATGTACACCTCCTCCTCTAACTCGCCATGGAGAAATGCATTCTTCACATCAAACTGGTGAAGAGGCCAATTCAAATTGGCAGCACAAGAGAGTAGAGCTCGCACAAAGTTCATCTTTGCTACGGGGGCAAACGTCTCCTCGTAATCAATAACATAGGCTTGAGTGAAACACTTGGCAACAAGTCTGAAACTGGAGCAATAGGAAGATCATCAGAATTACCAATAGGAGGTTCATCAGAATTAACAAGAGAAGGTTCAATGGGAGAAGAGCCATTACCAGATGAGTCAACTGAGGAGTCTGAAACTGGAGCAAGCGGGAGGACTTTCCGTTTTTCCTGCTAGTGTAGGTCTTTAAGTTAGACCCTTGCAGTTGTTGTATACCTTCTCCCTCATCACCACCAATGTCATGTGTAGCTTGGTCAACAGATATTAATTCCTCTCCAGACTTTTCATTCTCCCCCTTACCATGATTATTATAAAATAGTGTCTCCCCCTCACCATAAAATATCTCTTCCTCCTGCCTATGCTCCCCCTCAAGAGATGGAGTAGACGGAGAGAAAAAAGACTCTATTTCCCAAAAAGAGACATCGATAGAGACAAAAAAAATTGTAGAATGAGGATCATAACATTTATAGCCCTTCTGGGTAGGAATGTACCCAATAAAAACACATTTATGGGCTTTAGGACCTAACTTGCTGCTTGACCGAAATCCTAGACCTAAATTAATGAGTTGCCCCAAGCGTAGGGCAGAGACCGGTGTAGCACAATACCCGGTAAGACCGGAATTGAATCCACAGAGAAGGTGGAGAGTGCTTACTAAAAACTCGGGTTGCTAAGTTTAACACGGCTCTTAGGTAGCCACCCCTTGTGATTTGATGGGAATATTAATTAAACTAAGAGAATTTGGTTTAACTTAAGTTAGTTAAAAGGAGGTATGGTCGTAGGGGTCATAACACAAGTGACCAGGTCCGGACATCTCCTGCTCCATTCAGTGTTCCAAAGAAACAATTGATTTTAGAGAGAAAAGGGTACCCCGAAAGATGCGAATCCTCGCGGTCGCCATTACCCATGTACAGGGACGGACAAGTTTTGGTCCCCTGTTCCTCGCGTTACATGGGTTCCGGTGAAACTCGGATTCGTCTAACGGAAGTTCTTTAATAACCTAAAATTGCTTTTTTCTGTTATCGATCTGAAAACAGGAGCAAGAACACATCCAGCCCTGGCCACGGCATGTTAATCACCCCGTGACCACACCTATGCGACTACTCACACATAATAGCTTGAACAACTAATAAAAATCTGAAATAAAACATGCTATTCTACTTGAATATGAATTAAAACAAAGGATTCGAAATCAGATCACGGACAAACTCCCGCGAACTGGGATTAATGCAAATAAAACGGAAAGTTACCGTAGCAATACGTGAAACCACGAACAAAACTCCAAAACTTCAATGGAAAAGCTATCCGAAACGTAGAAAACTCAAACGTGAAATAATCGGCTGCTAATGACCATGAGAGAATACAAAATTCGAACCCTAATTCGGCCTAAAAACGGAGTATTTAACCCTTCCCCGAAGTCAAAACACGTGGCAAAGTCAACCGGTCGATTTAAAACCCTCGGTATCGATACAGGAGAAGTCCTGTATCGATACCCGTTGCTTCTGTTCGCTGGATGATGCCTGGGTATCGATACAGGGGAATCCTTGTATCGATACCGAGCCCTCTAAAATGCTCTTCAAGCTTGTTTGGTCGTCCCTCCTTGGGTCCCACCGGTTCCCAACATGCCCGACCGCCTTGTGTCTACTTTACGTGCTCTTTCTGACCTGTTCCCTACAAAATAACCACAAACACCAAAAACAAAAGACAACACCGCATCAAGTGGAAAATGGAATAAATCGCGCCTCTAATGCGCTAATTCGCCCTACTTAGGGGCTTATATCTGTGACATTGCGCGCCTATCACACCCCCCAACTTGCGCGTTGCTAGTCCCTAGGAACGAACGAAATACAACCAATGAAAGGAGACCAGAGAACACCGACGAGGGTACAAGGGTTATGCCACCTGTAGTAATAATTAACCATAGCTATAGATTTTTGCCTCTTAATATGCCCATAACTCAAATGCATGCATGCCTTGACAGAAAAGTGAGCATGGTTAGCATTGCTCCACATGCACGAATAAACATCCCCACAAAAACAATCCCATTACACTACTCACTAAAACACTCAACATCCCATATAAGCGCTTGGCGAGATGCGTGAAACCGAACAAATGGTTTCCACGAGCCAATCAAAGTTAACGCTCAACAAGAAATTACCGCACAATTCATCCAAATATGATTTCACAAGATAAGCAACATCATCACTAATCATGCATAAGAGAGAGATAAAATACGTGCACAAGATCTACTAAAGACTTTTTGGATTATAATGACCTTGGTAGAACAAAGAAGGAACTGCAAAAACACAAGTGCCGGCCTATAGAAGCGCAAGGTTAACTACCCTAACTGGCCGCACCTGTCATGTCTAACTACCTGTCAACGCGCCCATCGGCGCCCCCCCAAACCAAATCCACAATATAAAAACATTATCCATGCAAGTTATATTACAGACCCAAATGAAAAACAGACATAAGTTCCACATAAAATAACAAATACTAGCATGCAATAACACCACCAACCATCATCACCAACTACCCCCAAGCCAACTCCTTGCAACACAAGTGTCTCAGCTCAATCCGACTCATACCCTCCACCATCATCAGCGAAGTCATCACTGACCTCCAACTCGGGCAATTGCAATGGAACATATGGCCCCGAAGATGAACCCTCAACCCGACCTGCCAACCACTCCTGCCTGTGATCCATCTGCTGCTGAGTTCTTGCAATCTGTTGCACCTCTCTCTTGATCTTCTGATGACTACGTATGGTAGCGACACCTTGGCAAAAGATCTTACGTAGCCAAGAAGTAGTAGGAGCATTGGCAGGAGGCTCGGTAGTAAAAAAGGCTCCACCTCTAACACCATGAGACTGGGCTATGCTCTTCGTGAGGATAGTGCTGTCAATCGGCCCAGGACTCAATGGGTCGTTCTTGTACCATTTAGTCCCTACCAACCTGGACCCTCTAGCAATGGCCGTAATCAGACAAGGAAACGGCATTCTCGTCTGTGTTGGGGCATCTCTAAAGTCAATGATATTAGAATAAATAAACAGTGCCCAATCACAAACAGTGTCCGACTCCATAAAAGCTGTCATTAGATTTCCAGTATTTTCAGACGGTTTGTTCTCAGTCGCCCTCGGGTCCAGGTTATAACACACTACCTGGTTCAAGAATCGAAAGGCCGCCTTAAACTTGCCCGGCCGGTGAGGATACGGGCCTCTCTATGGTTCTCATACAAAATCTCAGCCACCCTGTCCGGCACAAAGTCCTCAGCGGGGCAAGGATAGTTAGTATCGGTCGGCCTCACGTAGCGCAAGCTTGCAGCAATAATTTCGGGGGTGACTACAACGGGGGACCTAGCCACTCGTGAAGTGATCTGAGTCCCGGCACCAAATGTAGTCCCGGGCTCTGGTACTTGAAAAGTTTTATAGAACTCCCTAACAAGTTCTAAATTATACCCGGGGTTTGGCTCAAACCAAAAGGACATACCTTGCTCCACAATGGCTTGTATGGTGACGTGACCCGCAGGAAACCCCTCCAGGATAATGTGGCGCTCATTCTTGACCCCCCTCCCTTGAATGGACTCCTCCCATGCCTGCTGTTCATCCTGGGTGATCTGATCCCGGGTCCTCCTCCGACCCTGGCCCTGAACCGGGCTTCCCCCTTCCTCTTGCTTTGGAGGAGTGCTAGAAGAAGTCGCTCCTTTCCCTTTAGCACTAGCGGAAGGCTTCCTGGGTGCCATGTTTGAAAGTTGGGTTGGAAAGTTAGGGTTTTGGATCTAGAGAAATAGGGATTTTAGAAGGGATTTGAGAGGTATATGTGGTAGAGAAGAAGAAAAGGAGCGTTTTGGTAAAGTTTGGCGGAATTTGGGTGAGATTTGGTGGAGTTTTGGAGTTTTGGAGGTTTGGAGGTTTGGAGGTGGTGGTTATGGAGGATTTTCGTGGGTTTGGGGTTTGAGAGAGAGAGAAGGTTGAGGAAGAAGATGAAAAGTGGGGAAGATGACCGGCTGAACCCTTTTTATTTTTCTTTATAAGGCACTCGGTATCGATACAGGAAAAGACCTGTATCGATACCCGTTGGTTCTGTTCCGGTCGAGGGTAACCGGTATCGATACAGCACTTTTGCTGTATCGATACTGCTAGGCTTAATTAATTTTTTTTTTTTGAAATAAAAAAACTAAGGCTACGGCTTTGGTTTATGGTTTTGGTTTTCAAAACATGACACCCAATCAGACTTCTTCAAACGTTACTCCCTCAAAAGCACATTACTTCACAACCATTTCCCCACAGCAGTACGGCACTTATGAAGCACGGAGCTTAGCTTCCCCCGAACTTCAATCCAACCACACACTAGTTTCCTAAGTTAAACACGGGAACTGACTCGGACTGGTTTAAGATGGGTCAAAGAGACTCGTATGTGGTTTAATCATGCAAAAATTGCCTTGTGCCATCCCCTATGCACGTTATTCACTCTCACAAATGCATGAAAAATAACTGGTCTCTTACTTGCAAAACAAAAGCCTACTATTTTATGCGATTGCGGAAATGAAGACAAAGAAACATGGGAATGCTATTCAGAATACGCTATTATCAATGTGGGGACACCTATTCACATGCTTTACATTGCATCATGTTCATTTAGATAGCCAAATATATGCATGAATTCAAGTTAAACAGGCATACTAAATTAGCTATATCTCATTTGCTCGATGATATTTACAAGATGCATAACACCTGTATCCCCAAAAACTACCTAGCAACGCAAGTATGTACAAAGTACACCCTCCCCCCAACGAGAAACATGCTATGTCCCCAGAGCATGGAGACACACAAAAATAAAATAACAAGGGGAAGAAACTGGACCTCTGGGTGGTAGCCAACCACCATGACCTCGGCCGATGGACGAGGAATTTCGGGTACTATCGCCGCGCACCCTGCAAAAACATTAGTCCAGCCCGGCACGTGGTATCCGGGCATACACAGAGAAACCAAAGAACAAGAAAAGAAAAAGAAAAGACACCACCACTTTCGTCACGTGAAAGACACGGGTACTACTTTTCTCCCTAATGTCTCACTTAAACTTGTGTAGAGAAAGTCATCAGTACAATCCCGGGTAAGTCATGACTCAACAGGTTAAATTACTCAAGGTTTTTCCTTAAAGAAATCAGAGCCAATCGTCTTTTATGACTATCCGAGACACGGCAATAAGATTGTCAGAAACCCAGATACACAAATTTAAGGCTAGAAATTAGGTGGCTATACCGGACCGAATTTTTGTTTTCTTTTTTAGTTTTTTTTTAATATTTTATGGAACTAAAAATTAAAAACAGACACGAAAATACCTAAATCGCCCTTACTAACCAGAGCTGGGCACACGATCCTTATTTGAATAGCGGCGTGCGAAGCTATTAATACCCAAGTCAATGATGGGTACCCCTATTGCTAGGAGTCGGGTCCACACTCAATGAAGAGCATGGTACGCGTGAGCTACCCGTAAAAAAAACTAGCCCAAAGGCTAAACCACGGAAGTATCCGAGTAAACTGGATCAACTAAATCCTCCTCAGGTTCACCTACGTCTATTATTTCTAAAAATGGTTTAAGACGCTGCCCATTAACTTTGAAAATATGATTATCCTTAGGATCGCAGACATCTATTGAACCGTTCGGGTAGACCTTATGGACTATATATGGCCCATCCCAGCGAGACCTCAACTTCCCTGGAAATAAGTGAATGCGCGAATTATATAATAAAACTTTCTGCCCAACACTAAAGGTTTTGCGCTGGATATTCCTATCATGGTACACCTTAACCTTAGCTTTGTAAATGTTAGTGTTCTCATACGCATCATTCCTAATTTCCTCAAGCTCACACAGCTGGAGCTTCCTATGGGCACCCGCCTCTGGCAAACTTGCGTTCACCGTCTGAATAGCCCAATGGGCCTTATGCTCCATCTTCACGGGCAGGTGGCATGCCTTATCGTAAACAAGCCGATAGGGTGAAGCACCCAACATGGTCTTGTAAGCAGTGTGGTAGGCCCGCAACGCATCAATCAGCCGCAGGGACCAATCCTTTCTACTCGGGTTTACCGTTTTCTCTAAGATCCCCTTAATCTCGCGATTGGCCAGCTCAGCCTGGCCATTGGTCTGAGGATGATAGGCCGTAGACACCTTATGAGAGATGCCATACTTCCTCATCAATGCCTCAAAGGACCGATTACAAAAGTGGGTGCCCTGATCAGAGATAATGGCACGTGGCATGCCAAATCGTGACAACACATTACTTTTCAAAAACTCAAGCACCACCTTCGAATCACTGGTCCTAGTGGGAATCGCTTCTACCCACTTTGAAACATAATCCACCGCCAGGAGGATATACTCAAAACCATGTGACACCGGGATTGAGCCCATGAAATCAATGCCCCAACAATCAAAGACTTCCAACACATAAATATTGTGGAGGGGCATCGTATTTTGCGGGCCGACTTTACCTAACCTTTGACACCGGTCACAAGACTTATAGAAAGCGTATGCATCTTTAAATAGATTTGGCCAAAAGAAGCCACACTGCAGAACCTTGGCGGTGGTTTTCTTGGCGGAAAAATGACCGCCACACGCCTCTGAATGACAAAACTCTAGAATTCCCCTTTGGTCAACCTCGGGGACACAACGGCGCACTATCTGGTCCGCGCAGTACTTGAACACATATGGATCATCGAAAATATACTGCCGGACCTCTCTTAAAAATCGTTGCTTCTCAGATGTAGTCCAATGGGGTGGAATCTGCCCAGTCACCAAATAGTTGGCGATATCTGTAAACCATGGGCATGTATTAGCAGCAAACAACTGCTCGTCGGGAAAGGTATCCACAATAGGGAGATGAGAGGTGGGGTCCTCGAACTCCAACCGAGACAGGTGATCAGCCACTACATTCTCTACCCCTTTCTTATCCTTAATGATAAGGTGGAATTCTTGCAGCAAAAGAATCCACCGGATAAGGCGAGCCTTCGCATCCTGCTTGGTCATCAAATACCTTAAGGCCGCATGATCGGTATATACCACAATCTGCGACCCCACCAAGTAGGACCGGAACTTATCTAAGGCAAACACCACTGCTAACAACTCCTTCTCAGTGGTGGTGTAGTTAAGTTGTGCCTCATTCAGCGTCTTGCTCGCATAATAAATGACACAGGGATCTTTCCCTCGCCTCTGACCTAAAACCGCTCCGACTGCATAGTCGGATGCGTCACACATAAGCTCAAATGGCAAACTCCAATCTGGGGACTGAACAATTGGCGGAGTTGTGAGACTCCGCTTCAATTTCTGAAATGCCCCCTCACAAGCGTCAGACCACACAAAGGGTGTGTCTTTCGCTAACAAATGACATAAAGGCCGGGAGATAGCGCTGAAATCCTTAATGAATCGCCGGTAAAAACCGGCGTGACCTAGAAAAGACCGGATATCCTTGACAGTCTTTGGAGTCGGAAGATTCGCAATTAAGTCGATCTTCGCCTTATCCACTGTAGACACCCCAAAATGAGCGTTCACGTGCATCTTAATCCCCAATGATGAAAGGAAACGCCTGGAAGAACTCTCGGATTGAAATTCTCAAAGTCAACTCAGTCAATAGTACCGCACGGCACTCATCTCTCACGCACGGAATAGCCGGAGTCACGCACGACAACTTTTTGAATTTTGGCGGTCAGTTGTGCCGTACGGCACAGTTGGTGTACCGTACGGCACTGTCATGCGATTTCGGGCGAAGATAAAATGCAGCCCCAAATGCAGCCCCTTTTGTTGACTATGGCAGCCCACTGCTCAATACGATTTCGGGCGAAGACAATGGCTACCTCCTAGCCATCATTACCATGGGTAGGCATCAAGCAAACTTGGGAGCCAAGCTCTCCTCTCGCCTATAAATCCCGATCAAAACCAACGGAGAGAAAAAAAAAAAAAAAAAGAAAAAAAAATGGTGAAGAGGAAGCCATGAAACCTTACCTCTAAACCCCCTTGTCAAAACACCATATCTACTGCAAATCACCTCCATTACCATCCCTAATCTCCAGAAGATCAATCTAATCCTATTTCCAAGCAAAACTCAATTCTAATCCCGATCCCCTGTTTTCGGTCCAAAGCCGTGAAATAGCCATTTCAAGTTTGTCTAAACCAAAGCCTTCAATCCTCCTTGTCACTACTCCACTGTGAAGTTGAAGTCCAAAGGAAGCTCAAATCATACTCAGAAGTTCCAGAGAGAAGCTCAATCCGAGAGTTCCGAAACCGAGGTATAAACTCGTTTCGCCAAATTCCTTGAGTTTGGTACCCTGAGGGGAGGGATACCAAGTATGGGATGATCCCTTGTATCATTTCCATGCTCGGTATACCCCTGTTATATCAAAATCAGCTTCATTTCATACCTCCCGGTCGCGTCGTACGGTGAAAACATCGCCTCGTACGGAGCGATTCAATGAGGAGGAACATTCCCCGTTTGAACATACTGTTTTCTCATTCAAAGTAGTCCATTTTCAATCATATTCCATACCTTGTATGTGCCTATATTCAATCATATCGAAAAACCAAAGTTTGAACTGTTTGCGAAGGAAATAGTGCCGCACGGCACAGTTAGAGTGCTGTACGGTACACTTTTGGAAATCTGGCCAACTGTGCCGCACGGCACACTTTCTGTACCGCACGGTACACTTTGTGTGCCGCACGGCACACTTTTTCAAATTTGAATTTCAAATCAGTTTCCTTTATAAACAGTTTGAGAATATAGTTTTTCCTTTTAATTAGTTATTGTTACTTGATTGCTCATATCAATTGTTGTTTATTTCAATATTTAAATTATTTGTTTTTCATGATTTAATTGCTTATTTGAATAAGGTTTGGCATCAAAATATTTTCTAAAAATCCCACAAATATTTAGTAAAGACCGATTTTTTTTAATCGGGCGAACGGGGTGCATTAAAACCCTTCCCTGTTCGTAACCTGGCTCCCGGATCCAAAACGAATCTCTGGTTTTCAATTGGTTTTATAATTCATTCACTCAAATCATCATTTTCAAATTGGTTTCTCGGGTCCCAAACTACTTTCTCAAAACCCGGGTGGCGACTCTAAAATCGTTTTGTTTTTCGAACCGTTTCGAAAACCACTCCGAACCACCAGGTGGAGGCTGACCGTCCACAAAATGGCGACTCTGCTGGGGATATTCTCAAATTAATCTCTAATTTGGTATTTTTATACTTATGAACTTCCCGAAAGCTTGTCAAAACGAAAATGCCTAGCGCTATCGCAAGGAAAGAATGGCGGACTAACAGGGCCTCGCCCGGCCATCCTGACTGGAGCTTTTCGGTTGTTTGTCTGTATAAAGATATCAAAAAAAAAGAAATTAATTTGGAGAGCCAAGCTTGAAAAATATTTGTGGGATTTTTGAAAACAATTTTATTGCTGAACTTTTGCATCACTTGCATCGATGTTGGATAAACCCCGCTGCTGCGTCTTGGTTACCCTACCCAGTTCACTGGTGTTAGGACATCCCCGGATGCTCAGCAACCTTGGACCGTGATGAGTCAGCCTGCCGTTTGACCTTTGCCATGCAGTACACTTGGCACTGGGAGGCAAATATTGGCTCTAGTCTGGGGAACCCCTTCAACCAAAACCGGCCTTTGCATATTGTAAACCTAGAACCTTCCAACCTAGGACAGGAACCCACAGGTTAGGATTATGTGATATCTTCTGTTATGTGTTTGCTGCTTTCCATCATTCTGCACGCATTTGTATTATCATGTTAGTTAGACCCATGCTGTCACATTTTCCCTCGATCTTAAGAGGTTGCCCTGCCCGATGATGAGTCGTGCATTCCAATGCACGTTGTTCAGATCAATTCAGTCCTTAGAATAACAGGACTTAGGAAAATCAAATCAACTTGATCCTTGACAATCCCTTGGCAATGACCTAACAGAAATTAGGAACAATTGACCCAAGCTGGGGCAGTTGTCCCTAAAATCAAAGTTAGACCCTTGAAAAGGAATCATCAAGAACCAAGTTGGTTTAATTTTCCCAAATCCTGCTATCCTAAACAAAGGATACACTGTCAAAAAAAACACTGAGGATCGGGGCAGCCTTTCTAAGACTCATTTTTGCATAGTCTAGGAGACTTTAAATCTTTGGAGTTTGGAACACCTCCAGTGTCAGCCGTGCTCGAACGGCTCTTTGTGATCTAATCACATTTCTTTCGAGATTTCGACAGCCTTATTGCTCTGCCTTGGATGGTCACGAAAGTTGATTGGCTCTGGTTCCAACACACAAGAACTATACCTACTGAGTAGTCGACCTACCCAGGGCTGTTGAAATCTTTTTGAGACTTAGGTTTGCATACATGATGACACAAATACGACATTCCCATTTTTCAAAATAAAACAAACAGGGGCATTTCTGAGTTTTGCTTTACTGTCAATCTTTAGCCATTCAGCCAAACAACAAAGCCACCCCCAGCTCCACAAACAACCATTCCAAGAACACTAGCCCAATGCCCAAGTCAACCAAATCTCCCTTAGCTCCACTTCAAATGAACAAAGCTCTACAACCCAAATTTTCAACCAAGCCATACCTGTGAATGAGATCATTGCTCAAGCCAACCACTCTCAAAAGCCATAGAGAACCACTTCCCAATTCTCCAAGCCTCTGTCCTTGATTTATGAGAAGCTCCTCAAAGCCGACCATATCAAACCACTCATTCCAACCCCTCTACCTCAGAAGCTTCCATCTTACCATAACCCAAATGCCTTTTGTGCATTCCACCAAATGCCCGGTCACGCTACCGATGAGTGCCAGCGCCTCCATCACAGAATTCAGAACCTCATCGACAGCAAAACCATTATTTCTCCACCAACAAAAACAAACACCCAGGCAAGTCCCAATCCTCATATCAACTCTGCCATGTTCGACACCGAACCCATGGGGGATTACTGATTGATGTCAATGCCAGCAAAAGAAGAATGAACTGCCAAGGACCATGCAATAGACCAATCTTTCACGAGTCTTGGGAATTTTCAAGTTTCGAGTCAGAGTCGTCTCTTTTATTGAGTCAGTTTGTGTTTCTATTCCTACTTTGGTGTCTGTCTTCAAAATTCGAGTCTATAATGTTCTGTTGTCTAAAAGAAGAGAAAAACCAAAAAATGGAGTCAGCATTGTAGTCCCGAACTACGCACGACCTGATTCCTTGCACAGGGATACGTAGGCAACCCTCAGTGGTTCGGTCGCAACTTTCACAACTTTCGATGTCACGCTTTTTGTGTTAGAATTGTCATAATAAACTAGAGTTTTTGCAATAATCCTTGAAAATGAAATTGTTTTCCACCATCATTTGAGATTCATGAAAATCACTTCAAAACACGGGATGATTTTTGATATAACTCTCAGCTCTCACAAGAAGAAGGAGTTCCAGGCGCCATTCTCCAACGTCATCAAGGAGCAATGCTTTGACAAAAAAAAAAAAAGGGGGGGGGGGGGGTGGGGGGGGAGCCTGCTAGGTTGAAAACCCGCAAGGGCGGCCTAGGCAAAAGTTAAGGCAAAGCTCGCTGGATCAAAACTTTGAAGTATGATCCAGGCACAAGTTAGAGCATATACAGATTCCTTCTATCAAGTTGTGCAATTCAAAATGGAGAAAGGCATTCTTTGCTTTTATTCCCCAGATAAATATATCCCTTGATAGCCCTTTTGAGCCTGGATCATTTTCTTTGAAAAAGAACCCAGCTAGGCAGCTATCCCCCACACCGGGGCGAATTAAGAAAAACAAAAGTGCCAAGTTATCAGCAAGATGCCCAGATGAAAGTGTCAAGCACATGATTGCTTGAGAAATGCCAGATTTTCAAAAGTACCAAATGCATGATTGTTAGTGGTACTTCAGAATGAAAAATGCCAAGTTCATGGGCACAACCAAATGTGAGGCACTGAAAAGGAAAAAAAGAAATGAAGTGCCTGTCAAAAGCCAAAATGGGGCACAAAGGAAAGCATTCAAGAAAACAGAAAGGGCACACAACAAGAGTTTAAGATAGCTGCTAGCTTTAAAACCCAGAAGAAAAATCAAAATTTTGAGCCTTTTATCCTTTCTTTGTCGAGCCCAAAGCCTTGACCCCATTATAACCTGAATAAAAGTCCTTTCAGATTGAAAAGCACGACTTGATAGTGGAAATCCAAATGGGAACAATATCATTAAAAATCAAAGGTCAAAGCATTGCAAACTGGGGCACCTCAGATCTTCATCAGCAACCTGGAGGCAAAACTCAAAGCATTGCACAACACCAGCAACAAAGGTCCAAACCGGGGCACCTCAATGGAAAATCAAGGAATCAGCATCCCAGGGGCATGGGTTCACAACAAGAAATCTTGTGTTTTGATAAAACAATTGATTTAAATGAACATCATTTGATGGAGTGAAACAATTTCAAAACCAAAATACTCAAGTTCATGACAATTTCAAACATCAATTGTGGGGCACATTCTGCCATTTCTCAAAACCTCGAGTTTGCCATCTGGTCAACATAGTCTTGTCAGAGTCTGTTTCTTTGTCACAAGGTCGATCCAACGAAAAATAATCCGCGTCCATTTCATGAGTATGCCATCTCCGTCCAAACCAGGGGGCATCTTTGTAAAGTCATCCATATCATCTGGGGCCTTGTCCAAATTCACACAAGGTCTTTTGTCTAGTCAACCCTTGGTGGTCTTGATATTCTCAAACTCGTGAAAGACGGTTTCAATGCATGGAGGAGCTTATGTTTGGATAAAACAAGTCAATGGGTTCAGAGTTGAAAGTTTGTCATCTATTGGGGCACATTTGTCCAAGACTGAGGCACTTTGTCTCAATGCCATCTATTGGGAGAAGCACATACACCAGAATTCAAGACAGGGGCAGGAAAGCCCAAAAAGGTCAAACCTCAACCTAAAGCCTGAAAGCTCAAGCTCACTGATCAAGTGTAACTTCAAAACCAGACCCTGTCCGGAAGGAAAGACAGTAAAGCAAGAAGAGACATTTTCTTGTGCCGCCTACTTTCTCAAAATGGAATGTTGTCATTGTGTCATCAAATGTCAAAACCAGAATCTCACACAAAGACAATTTTTCAATCAATCGTCCCTCGGGACATGTTTTCAATCAATCGTCCTTCGGGACAGTTTTTCAATCAATCGTCCCTCGGGACATGTTTTCAATCAATCGTCCTTCGGGACTGTTTTTTTTAATCAATCGTCCCTCCGGACATGTTTTTCAATCAATCGTCCCTCGGGACATGTTTTCAATCAATCGTCCTTCGGGACAGTTTTTCAATCAATTGTCCTTCGGGACAGTTTTTCAATCAATTGTCCTTTGGGACAGTTTTTCAATCAATCGTCCCTCGGGACATGTTTTCAATCAATCGTCCTTCGGGACAGTTTTTTTTAATCAATCGTCCTTCGGGACATGTTTTCAATCAATCGTACTTCGGGACAGTTTTTCAATCAATCGTCCTTCGGGACAGTTTTTCAATCAATCGTCCCTCGGGACATGTTTTCAATCAATCGTCCTTCGGGACAGTTTTTCAATCAATCGTCCTTCGGGACAGTTTTTCAATCAATCGTCCCTCGGGACATGTTTTCAATCAATCGTCCTTCGGGACAGTTTTTCAATCAATTGTCCTTCGGGACAGTTTTTTTTCAATCAATCGTCCCTCGGGACATGTTTTTCAATCAATCGTCCCTCGGGACATGTTTTCAATCAATCGTCCTTCGGGACAGTTTTTCAATCAATTGTCCTTCGGGACAGTTTTTCAATCAATCGTCCTTCGGGACAGTTTTTCAATCAATCGTCCTTCGGGACAGTTTTTCAATCAATCGTCCCTCGGGACATGTTTTCAATCAATCGTCCTTCGGGATAGTTTTTTTCAATCAATCGTCCCTCGGGACATGTTTTTCAATCAAACGTCCCTCGGGATATGTTTTCAATCAATCGTCCTTCGGGACAGTTTTTCAATCAATCGTCCCTCGGGACAGTTTTTCAATCAATCGTCCTTCGGGATAGTTTTTCAATCAATCGTCCTTCGGGACATGTTTTCAATCAATCGTCCTTCGGGACATGTTTTCAATCAATCGTCCCTCGGGACATGTTTTCAATCAATCGTCCTTCGGGACAGTTTTTCAATCAATTGTCCTTCGGGACAGTTTTTCAATCAGTTGTCCTTCGGGACAGTTTTTCAATCAATCGTCCCTCGGGACATGTTTTCAATCAATCGTCCCTCGGGACAGTTTTTCAATCAATCGTCCTTCGGGACATGTTTCTCAATCAATTGTCCTTCGGGACAGTTTCTCAATCAATTGTCCTTCGGGACAGTTTTTCAATCAATTGTCCCTCGGGACAGTTTTTCAATCAATCGTCCCTCGGGACATGTTTTCAATCAATCGTCCTTCGGGACAGTTTTTCAACCAATCGTCCCTCGGGACATGTTTTCAATCAATCGTCCTTCGGGACAGTTTTTCAATCAATCGTCCTTCGGGACAGTTTTTCAATCAATCGTCCCTCGGGACATGTTTTCAATCAATCGTCCTTCGGGACAGTTTTTTTTAATCAATCGTCCTTCGGGACATGTTTTCAATCAATCGTCCTTCGGGACAGTTTTTCAATCAATCGTCCTTCGGGACAGTTTTTCAATCAATCGTCCCTCGGGACATGTTTTCAATCAATCGTCCTTCGGGACAGTTTTTCAATCAATTGTCATTCGGGACAGTTTTTTTTCAATCAATCGTCCTTCGGGACAGTTTTTCAATCAATTGTCCTTTGGGACAGTTTTTCAATCAATCGTCCTTCGGGACAGTTTTTCAATCAATTGTCCTTCGGGACAGTTTTTCAATCAATCGTCCCTCGGGACATGTTTTCAATCAATCATCCTTCGGGACAGTTTTTTTTAATCAATCGTCCTTCGGGACATGTTTTCAATCAATCGTCCTTTGGGACAGTTTTTCACTCCTTCATCATTTGGAACAATTCTTCAATCAACTGTCCTTCGAGACATGTTTTCAATCAATCGTCCCTCGGGACATGTTTTCAATCAATCGTCCTTCGGGACAGTTTTTCACTCCTTCATCATTTGGAACAAATCTTCAATCAACTGTCCTTCGAGACATGTTTTCAATCAATCGTCCTTCGGGACATGTTTTCAATCAATTGTCACTCGAGACATGTTTTCAGCCAACCGTCCTTCGCGACATATTTTCAATCAACCACTCGTCCTTCGGGACATGTTTTTAATCAACCATCCCTCGATACATGTTTTCAATCAAACATTTTTCAATCACCGTACCCAGTTGCGGTTTTTTTCAATCAATGTTTTTCAATCACCGTACCCAGGTGCGGTTTTTCGATCAGTGTTTTTCAATCACCGTACCCAGTTGCGGTTTTTCAATCAATGTTTTTCAATCACCGTACCCAGTTGCGGTTTTTCAATCAATGTTTTTCAATCACCGTACCCAGTTGCGGTTTTTCAATCAACGTTTTTCAATCAACCGTCTCTCGTTGCGGTTTTTCAATCAACGTTTTTCAATCAACCGTCTCTCGTTGCGGTTTTTCAATCAACGTTTTTCAATCAACCGTCTCTCGTCGCGGTTTTTCAATCAACGTTTTTCAATCAACCGTCTCCCGTTGCGGCTTTTCAATACGCTGTCCTCAGTGATAGTTTTTCAATTTTTCAATCAACTTCAATCAATTTTTCAATCAACTTCAAACAATTTCAACAACTCAAGTCAATCAAACCACTCAGTTCTTCACGAGACCTCGCTGGTCTTGCACACACAATTCTTCACGAGACCTCGTTGGTCTCGCACGAACCTTTTTGGGGACCTCGCTGGTCTCGCTCAAACCTTTCTGGGGACCTCGCTGGTCTCGCTCAAACCTTTTTAGGGACCTCGCTGGTCTCGCTCAAACCTTTTTGGGGACCTCGCTGGTCTCGCTCTAACCTTTTTGGGGACCTCGCTGGTCTCGCTCTAACCCTTTTGGGTACCTCGCTGGTCTCGCTTAAAACCTTCTGGGGACCTCGCCGATCTCCCTCAAACCTTTTTAGGGGACCTCGCTGGTCTCGCTCTAATCACTTCATAAGAACCTCACTGATTCCCCGCATTCACAGAATCTCACTTAAAACCTTTTGGGGACCTCGCTG